>JBCAUF010000001.1:19142803-19154919 GCA_038406115.1 Haemulon aurolineatum | reverse complement strand
TTTTTTAGCAAGTTTCATTATATTAAAGCCAACAGAATTGTAGAAATATCAAGTTTTAATCTTCCTGTAGCGCTGCCTGTGGGTAGAACAACATGATGGCAGTACCATGTTGTAATATGTTTAGCATTTATAGTTGGGGTACCTGTCAATCAAGTCTGAATACTTAAGCACTTGTACTTGTTGACGTTACAACTTTCAAACATTCCTTCCATTGACTTCCATTATATATATTTTTTTATAATTAAATCAAAATCATGATTCATAGCAACATTTTAGAGTAAATAAAAGCAATAACTTACTTTCTTTGAAGAAGATGTATGTTTTTCATTGAGACAAAGTTTCAATGACAAACAGTACAGAAGTAGCTGTGCCAGCTCTCACACTAAATATTGTAATGACCGATGTTGTTAAAGATTGTACACTTGGCATATTAGTCAGTTTATGTTTTGTTGTTGTGTGGTCACACATATGTTGTTACCATTCTTAACCCAGAACATCCCCATCCCTCATGACCAATTGTAATTTAAAATCTAGACATTTACAAAATGTTGTTATCCTAATTGAATTTCAGCAAATTTAATCTCATCTTTCAGCTGTATCACAAGCCAGCAGTGTGAGCAGCTAAGTAGAAAGTAAATATTCCTCTGTCATTTGGATCATTTACTCCATATATCAGTAGCACAATCATTGCTCTTATTACTACCGCTACTACTACAACTACTGCTCCAACTTCTGCTACTTCAAATAATGATGATGATTGTATTCCTCACTATTCTTCAGTTCAACACTTATTCTTGTCTTCTTTTTCCTTAACCTTGCAGGTCTGCCACATTAGAAAAAAGCGACAAATTTGCAAATAGATAATCTTATAACTCTGCTTTTTACAGCTCCTTGCGGCTATAATGTCACGGCTGAAAACGGGACCATATATTCACCTCAGTATCCCAATGAATACCCCAACTCCCAAGACTGTAGCTGGCTCATCACTGTTCCCCATGGACACGGGGTTTATATCAACTTTACCTTATTGCAGACAGAGCCTGTCACTGATTACATCGCTGTCTGGTAAGTCGGGGCGCGCTCACACTTGAACGTACGTGCATGCGCACACACACAGTCACACACACACACACACATTCATAAGCTTCTCTTCAATGATGCCCTTTATCCCGGGACTGATTGCATCACTGACGGCTAAGTTTTGAATGTACTTATGGCCCGTCTCCTCTCTGCACACTAATAAGATGATGGTGAAGTTGTATCAATTTTTACCTCTATTTTTTGTTCCTCTATGTCTTTCTTTCTCACACACATACAGATTCTCTGACTCAGACTTTTTGGGGTATATTTTATTGGTGATAACCTTATCCCAAGATTGCTTTTTTTTTCCCCATTGCATCTTTTACTTATAAACACAGTCTTCTCTGTTCTTTTCTGTCTGCTCAAAGGTACATATCAATATGTGTCAATTGTGACTTTATCATACAGGGAGGTAGCCACAAAGCCAAATGGCTCTGTATAGGGCACAGTTGATACAGGGATCACAGCTCCATAGACTCCTAATACATACACGCATACATGCTCTGTGCTATGCATACACTGACTCTCCTGCGGTAATAATGGGATTCAGTGTGGAGGTACGGCTGTAATATAGGGAGTGTGAGAGTAATGCATTTACAATGGGACCACTGACCAATTTAATCTAACTCAGTACCATGGAAATACGCAGACCCAGAGAGGGCTCAGGAACTCTGGCAACAATGATGAGATTCAGTGGGGAGTGGGAAATGTAATGAAAGGAGTGGTGGAGCTGGGTTCACAAATCCAACGGGACTCGCCTGGACCTGACAAGCTTGGGTCAGTCCAAGAGAAATTTCTCACTCAGTAGTTTCGGTCAGTGCCATGTTTGCTGTCAAAAATAATATTGGACTGTGAATTTATTAAGACGAAAAATAAGATTAAGTAGGATTTGGGCACTGTTATTATTTGGTGTTGGTTTGGCTTGGGAAAGAAATATTTGGTGTGTGGGTGTGGTCAGTCTTTCATTTCTAGGCTCAAGAGTCAGGCTCTACATAGGGAGTGAGCAGTTGAAATGCACGCAGTGGGAAAGTAATACATTCACAGTCGGTGACTACTCACTTTCAATCTTGCCAGCCACCAGAGCCATGGATATAGCTATGGGAGGTGCGGCATCAAGTTATTTTGCAGTTGTAAATTGATTTCGGTGATTCATGTGTTTTTTTGCACATTTCATGTGGAACGAAATTATAAAATCACATTCATAGATTGTTGGATACCAAAGGACATATGTAATGTGAGATTAGTGAATACATGATGTACTGTTGCACTGTTCAATCTGGCTATGTGTCTCAAACACATGAATATATTTGGAAGTGACTGGGGGCTGACACTGAAGAGAGGAGTGCTTTTCTCTGACCCAGTGGGATGCCATCTACCTTCCAGGGCCTTAGATGGATTTAGAGTGGGTGAACCAAAGGTCTACTGTTTGCATTGAAGTCATGTAAATTGAGGAGTACTAAAACCCACATCCATGCACTCTTTATATTTTATTTGCTTATTAATTAATTATTGATTATAAATTACAACATTCACATTCTCCAGTGAACTGTTTCTTTGTTTTACCCAAGACAGCTATACTGTAGATAGTGATGTCAGCACAGTGGGAACATCCATACTTGCCTTCCAGTTGTTGTGAGTCAGATCAAAGGTTGTTGCATCAGTGACTCTGGCCACCTTTCTTTTTGACAGTGATGCGTTCACTACTCATCTGTGCTTTGACAGATCATATATTCTATCTCATATCCTTGTGGTATGAGGGAATGTTTTTTGGTGAGTCGTTTGGCCCTTTTTGCTCACAGAGACAGAAATGAATGTGCTGTTCATGTGGAAGGTTGAAGTAATGTAGTGCTACAATGGGTTTACAGTGAATTAATGGCCTACATTTAGATTATGAACACAGGCCTTTTGAATCGGCCTTCTGAAACCTTTTAATGATGGAGTTTTTGGAATACTTTTAATTATGTGCATCAGCGGCGAACTGTTAATAAAGCAGGATAACTGACATTATCTCATCGTATTCATAAGAGCTTAAGATCGGGGCCACTGCTTTTGTCATGATTTGGGCATTTGACTGTTTGGATTTCTGAATTCATTTGGACAGAGAATGGAGGGAGACACAATATGCCCTGTGTTAGCTGCTGGGTTAATAAGAACTTGATTGGGAGCATAATTTCAATTAAATATGGAACTTGTAATGGACCTGGTTAACTTTAAGAGTTTGATCCCAAAATGAGCCATACTGGATTTGAATAAGAGGACCAAAGTAACACTGTTATTGATGAAAATGATTTTTTTAAAGGAAAGCAATTATCAGGACTTAACATTAATACTGTACATATCAACGGTGTTTTTGTGTGCACTACAAATACTGAGCAATGAGCTTACGATGACATAAAGGGGCTGAGCATTGATTTCAGGCAATGCCATCAGTAACAGCTGACTCTTACAATCACCAGTCACATTCAAACAAGTCATTGAGGTAGTTTTCACAGTCTTACGAGCTTACGCTTACACTTTTCTGATCATCCATTGTACCTCTGCTGTCAGTGGTTATGCTGATTTCCTCCTTCACCGTCGTCCTCCCATTCTGGTCTCTCATCAGTCAAACTTGCTGGGGATGTGATTTGCCGTGTGCATTACTATGTCCTCTATAATCTATATCTCAGTGATGTGTGTCTGCTGGTTTCTGCCCTGTACGTCCCTGGGGTTTATGTGATGGCAGGCTGCATCCAGATGTCAGGGACTGAAGCCAAACTGTCTCTGTGGTCTACCACCAGTTGTGTTTGGCTTACTGCCTAATATCACTGAACCATTTCTAACAGTGGGCTGTGGATCTAACACCAGAACAACACAGTAGTTTATGATGCTGTAAGGTTTCTCACACATCTAACAGGTTTTTTCTTTCTTTAAACACTGTTGAACAACGTTGACAATATTTTGTTCTCTATGTGTCGCTTTATAAGATATTTAATATTTCCTGGTCCCGGATCTCTGTGGAAAAAACAAAACAAAACAGGTAGACATGATGGAAATATAAAGAGAAATTTATTGCTCATTTCACTCAGCAAGGAAGTGCTGTATAGTCATAAAATCTCAGAAAATTATTGCACTCAAATATAATGCAGCCTTTCAGAACAGGAAGAGATATGGTCTATTTAAGATTCATCACAATATTTTAATAAACAAACTCCCAGAAATGTCTATTCTCACATCACAGTATTGTTGTTATGTCAATTCACTGTCTCCTATTACTCTTCACTGTGGTAATTTTGCATCTCCAGCATCAAGACATCCGTTTATTTATCAGAGGTTTTTGTGTTAGATCCACTCTTCACTCAACTGTGGGACTGTGCACTGCTTTTACTAAACTGGGAAGCAAAAAAAAGAGATTTGTTTGGTAGTGAATCAAGTCAGCTCCTATTAATGTATTCCTCCAAATCCAACCCCATTCTCAACCACACTCCTGTTAATCACCTGTAGTAGACAGGGTAAATAAATAGACTGTGTTAAATCTTAATGAATCAAACTTATTTTTAATCATCATTTACAGAGGTGAGGCTCACTTAAAATGTGTGGCAGAATCTCTCATTTGTTCTTCCCGATGGCATTGTTTCACCAGGTGTTTAGACTCATACCAGCAGCTTTTGTGATTCACGAGCTAGCTTCTTATGGCTTGAAGCCACTGACTTCATAATACGACTCTCACAGAAGCACATTTTTACATTGTTGAGGGAAAGGTCACTTAGTAACTTACCAAGACTGCGAGCTAAGTCCAAGTTTTTCTCTCTGCTGTCAGAGAATTTCTGCACTTTTCAAGAAATACGTTTAAATTATAGATACAGTCCCCCAAATACATGTTTTAATAAATTAAGTTTTGTGTGTTTTTTCGGACTGTGAAAAATATCACTATTTGGTTTGTGTATTTTTCACCAAGTAAAAATAGAGCCACAAAATTCTTACTCCGTTTTAATTTAAATGACCCAAATAGAGCATTTTGATTCTCCAAATGAGCTCCAACACCTTCAGAAGACCTTGAATTATTGAGAAGCCAAGAGATCCCAGGCACTCTCATGAATTAAAATTTTAAAAGCCATATTTAATCCAATGGCATGTTCATTAAAAACCTAAAACTGGGCATTTAGGAACTTTAGAAAATGTAACCTTTAAACAACATTCAATATTTAATGAGTGAAGTTAAGCCTTTAATCCATGGGCTTTGTTCAATGAACTTGTTTGAAATGGGTGGAAAAAAAGCAAAGCAAAGAAAAGAAAAAAATATATTTTTGCTACTCTTTCACCGAACAAGCATGTGGACTTAGCAGATATGTGTTTTATTTTATTAACAACGCAGCTTTTGGTTTCTCTTCCTTTCTGTAATTAAATCCCTTCTGTGAAAGAAAATCCACAAATAGTATTTCACGAGACGTTCATACTGATCCCGACCCTTCAGAGCTTTGACCACTAAGCAGTTTGTTTATTCAATGAATTTAAAAATCAAATCACACCTGAATGTAGCCATTTAAGTTTTTCATTACCATTATGGATTTCCTTTTTAAGGAATCTATGGCGGCGGTTTTGGAGATAATTGTAGATTTGTAATAAAATATATTTTAGGGTGAAGTTTTACAAGCAGATCAATGAGAGATATCTTTATATCCATGCACAAAATATAGTGTTATATAAAATAAAAACTGTGCAACCAAAATTGCTGGAGGATGAACCTGGAGTGCATAAATGTACAGTATTTACCTTCACTTTAGTTGAGCATGAATGTCACTCAACATAATCTCATCCATATCAGCCTGTACCATTTACTTGTTTTGTGTAATTTCTATCCACTGTAAATTGTACTGTTGCAAATTTTAATTTGATTAATTCTACTTTACAATATAACTTAATTATTCCCATGACATCTTCACTGCATTACATTTGCTGATTATCTACTTAGACCAAGTGCAGCATGAAATCATTATTCAGAACACAAGTTAGTTCAAGATTAATTCATTATTATTTTACAACATAATGTTGTGTAATGAAATTGAGTTGTGGTCCCTACAGTATATGGTACTGACAAAAAAACCTAAATAACATATCTGGATTAATAAATAATAAGGCATGTTAGAAATGTTCAGGTCCTATAGGGTAGAGACTCATTGCTATTGTAATGCATTGAGTGAATGTGTTGAGTCCCAGACAGTTTGTTTTGAAATATTTTATAATATCTAGTATATCCTTGATACTTAACACCTCAACAAATACTTAAATGACAAACTTCTGCCATTTTGTCTAATACTGTATGGTAACACATAATAAAAAAAACAAATCATGTAACTATATGAAAATATTGGATATTCCCTCCTCTCATAGAATATAAAGACTCTATAGCATTAAGTGATTTCAAATAGAAAAAAATAATTGGCAAATTTAATTTAGTATATCTATTATACTTATTATTGTTATTAGAATATTTCACAATATTATAGTTGTATATTATGTATTTCTAATCCTTATTGTATACCCATATTCTAATTATTATCAAACAGCATATTATGCATTTTAATAATAATAATGAATAATTAATATTGAAAATATTAGTATGTAGTAGGTAAATCCTTGAGTTTTGAAGCTTGTTGTTGTAAGGGCTGGGATACAATTAACGCTATACAGTTACCTTATATCTTTCTATCAACTATCACATGACTCAATCGCTCCATCCCTCAGCAACAATATATTGTCCTGCTTCCAGGCTAAGTGAAGTCTTTGTTCTCTCTCTTTCTCTCTCTTCCTCTCTTTTTTTTTCTTTAGGGACGGCCCGGATACGTCTAGTCCTCAGCTGGGAGTCTTCAGTGGCAACACAGCATTAGAGTCGGCCTACAGTACCAGCCTGAAGGTCCTGATCCGCTTTCATTCAGACTTTTCAACTGGAGGATTCTTCATTCTCAACTTCCATGGTACAGATACTCTGACACACATCTGACACACACATTTTCATGCAGTATAGGTATGCTCAAATGTATATGTGCTGTACTGCAGATGCAGTTAGGCGAATGCCGGTATTTAGCCAGATATGCCATTTTTTAAATTTTGTTTATTTATTTATTTTTGTGCCAAAAATGACTTAACCTGATGCACAAGAGTGTTTTTGTGTGAATATTTCTACATATCATTTGCATTTGTGAATATGAAACTATTTTCCTGTGATAAATTTAGGAATTGATATAGTCTTAGTATGAGTGTGTAGTGCCTTTCAAAAACCATTTCATGTGTCTGGTCCATAACCAGTGAATAAATATTAGAGGTAAGACACCTCTCTAACGTAAAAAGAAGAAAGTACTGAGGAGCAATACTAATGTGCATGTGTGGCCTTTCCCTCTTTCCCTCTTTCCCTCTTTCCCATTGCTTTATTTGTTACTCTGCTAGTATTCACTAGTTTTTAAGAATAAATATTTTTTTATTTCTGAATGGGTCTGTCTGAGTGCCTTCAGAAATATTTTTCTGAGGAATCATTTGTAGTTTGTGCACTCTAAAGTGTACATTTTGTCACCGGGTCTCTGGGGTTTTGTTTCACTGATACACCCAGTTGCTCATGGTGCTCATTCATTAAATGCTACCTGACTCTATCTGTTTCTCAATGTCAAAATATGCTTTTATTTATGGAACAATTGAATCATTATTTAAATAGAAGGCAGATCACACAGACACACTATAAAAGGCATGTTTTCCTTTTTTTTTCCTGTCAGCTACTGTCGAAAACCAGATTTAATCCTTAATAAGCAGGAAGAGAAACAGAAAAATCTGCTTTAAAATGAAATAATTAACGATGCTCTTGTTACTGGTAGCTTTGGTTGGCTTGTATGTTCTTCAAATGACTAAGAGACATTTCTTAGAGTGTGAATTCACTCCTAAAGTTGTTCTGAAGTTCTTGCAAAGTTTATCATTGTTGTTTGCTTGTGAATTAAATCATGTAGTGTGTCTTTGAACCCACAAGGCCACCCAGAAAGACTCTGCACCATGAGTCTCACCTCATTTTCTTTTTGGTTTATATTGAAACTATTATTATTTTATTCTCTATTTTTGACTTCCAGGGAAACACATACTCTACTGTCTTCTGCATTTACAGCTGTCACACTAGTATGTGTGTAGGTGATTCTTGCAGCCAAGAGAGCAGAAACATGCTAAATTTATAATGTACTGTTCATACTAGATAATAATAGCATAACAGTTTCCACTAAGCAGCAAGGTTAACTAGATTAAGCATGTGACAGACATGAACATGCACACTACGCACAAAATGTAAAGCCTTTGCTCAGGTTCTGTGAACAGTGGCCAACCTTTTGCAGTTCGTATCAGCTGCGAACGTCTGAGGCACTAAATAACCTCATGTCAAAGTCATATCCCCTGTGACGCCATGATGCAAGCATGACTGCCCCTCAAGAGCTGCCTGGATAGTTTAAATAATAAAATCACAAATCACATCCACTGTTCCATTCTCCACATGGATGCTTTTTCCAGAGAGGCAACTGCACTGCTTACGTGTATATTTTTACTTATAACGATCACACTCTCACAAATTGCACCCTCTCCTTGCAAACAGCAACACACGTTGATGCTGTAAACTTCATTGGTATTTTTTTTTCTTTCAGCTGAAGTCTAAGGTGTCTTATTACATTTTTTCACCTCTCTCTCCAGCCTACCGTCTGAAGAAATGCTCTCCTCCCCCTGTTGTGGAAAACGCAGAGGTGATTTACGAAGATGAAGACTTTCAGATAGGTAATAATCCTGATTAATAATACAGGCCTTTGATACAGTAAACCATTGTTTGACAAGAAAGAAACTGGAAGTGTTTTCAAAAAATAATAACCATTCACCATAATGGAATGAACTGCACGACAGTTTCACTGACAGCTGAACCTGCATGAAAAATTTGCCTAATTTAGCAATTTCTTTCAGTGACATTGTTTTGTACCTTGTTCAAAATTAAGAACAATTTCAACCTTAACTGGTTTGGTACATCTTATGATCAAAACAACTCTTACCTGACAGGACTGACAAACTACCTGATCAGGCTTATAGGAGGTCATTATTCTGCTGATTGTTAATTACTCCATTAATGGACCACATTTATCTAAATATAGCAGGCTAACATTAGTCTGTCACTGTTAATTTTATTTTGCTTTATTAGTGAAGCTGAACTCAATGAATATGTGGCACATGGAGAAAAGCAAAAGAAAGATTGATTCACAAAGGAAAAGAACGGCATATTATGCAAAAAAATTAAATCAAACTTATTTGTTTTTACATATAATGATGATATTACAGAGGACATTATAAGTTGATTATAAATGTTTATTCTGCCTGTGTCGCCATCATCAATGTGACAACTAGTAAAACCACTTTTTTCTATGGTTGTGAAATACTGGATATTTTTCTATATTTTATATAGACTATGTTTTTTCTTAAGTCCTCTAAAAATCCTTTAAATTAAACAGAAATACACGTCCAAACATATGTCAAAAAGGAAGGTTTGGGTTGTGCTCCATGTATCTATCAAAAGGGGTAAATAGCTGACTTTATCAATGGAGAATATTTAAGACCTCCATATTCCCAAAAATTGTCTCATTATGGTATTCACCCTGGTATTTACAAAATAAAATGCTCTGTCATGCGATGGTCAATGAATACAACCCTTGTATAAACTAACTACTGACTTAACCAGAAAACCTTGTTTTCTGTTCATACTGTGTGTTTCGTGTAAAGCTAGGCAAAAACAGAACTTGGACCAGCCTCTTTCTAACAAACATACTGTGGTGAAATGTAGCATCAAATGTATTCTCCAAAGCTTTTGAAAAACATCCATTTTGGGAGAAATAATCGCTTGTCAAGTTCTCCATTTTCCCTCTGCTCTGTGTTTTGTGATTTGCTCAAAGCATCTTACTCTTAGGTTTGGTGACCTTTTAGATCAGGAGCTGTAATTTTGAAAAAAGCAGACATTTCATAAAACCCCAGCAAGATCAATTTACCCTGTCAGTAGTATGCAGAGCCTAGACGCTTCTGGCAAAATATATAATCATTTCTCTGCAGAAAACTTACATTTTGAAATGTCAACATTTTATGAATTCGGAAAAGATTTTTGAATGATTAGTTGATTTTTGGGATTTCTTTTGTTTTTGAACCTTTAAAGAAACCTTTACAGTGCATTAGTTAAAGTCCAAGTTCATAAAAGACTTTATTAGCTCTCAATTTGATATTGACAACTTCTCATAAGATGTAATGTTCCTAACAGGCCACAGACAACTACAATATTGACCCAGAGAGATAGATAACTTCAAGTTTCCACTCCATTTGCACTACACCACGACAGCACCAGGCCTGCGTCTACTCATACCCGAAAGCGACAGAGTAAAGACCAAAGGGAGCTAGTTTGGGATAATCATACATAGAGATCTCACAAGGCCTCAGAACATTGGAGTGCAGGTACTGTGAATTTTTCATTCACAAACTCTGGCAGAACAGAGTCCCTCAGAGACATCACCAGCTTTGTTGTCGGTCAGTCTAATAGGCAATTATACAATCTTTGAACAAGCTCAAGGAAAGGTTGAATGTTCTTGTTTGTTCTGTTCAACAGTTTTAAACTCCATGCGCCGTGCTGTGAGCTGTATGCCACGGTATGCCTCCTGGGCAAATTTTTGAAGCGTGCAATACGTCTCCCTGACAGGTGGTAGATCTCCACCTCTTTTAAGATGGCAAGTCTGTCAAACAAATCCGACGTGTTGACTCTTTTGGAGCTCTTGCTTACAAAACAAGCATTTTCCAGTCGTGATTTTGAAAACTCTTGTCTTTATACAGTACTCATGCTACATAGAGGGAGTTATGAGTTGTTGTGATTGTTCCTTCTGTCCATACTAGCGGTAGTGTTCACCTTTAAGCAGAAGTCAAATGTACTTGATGGGGGGGAAAACATCCACAGTCTCACTTTCATGCAACAGTGTACTTATAAGTTCAGGCAGAGAGAATTTTAGCTTTTTTTTGCCCAGTTAAATGATGATGGGATTTTTACTTGTGCAGTCATTTGGACTCAACTCTGTAAAAACACTTGTTGAACGTATTATCCATGATGACTTAATAGAGGTTTTATTCTTTTCCCATGATAGGTGATATTGTGAAGTATCGATGTTTACCTGGATACACACTGGTCGGAAAGGCGGAGCTTATGTGCAAGCTCAATTCCCATTTGCTCTTTGAAGCCCCGCCCCCAACATGTCAAGGTAAGGCAACATAATTTGACGTGTACTGTACATGATATATGGTACACTGTACCATACCGTACCACTGTACATCTTCATGTCCTCTTAGTTGGACTATTCTACAAATGTCAACCCACATTCAAGAACTTTGAACACCCTTCATACTACTATAATCACTACTACATACTACTACACAACTACAGATGATAAAAATATTTGAAGAATATAAAGAAGAGGAATAGCGCTCCAACAAAATGTAGTTTCCTTACAATGCATAAAGTAGATGAAAAGCTTTGTTTTGAGCAAATGGTGCAAGACATGTTCTTACTAAAACCAGGCTGTGTATCACCACCTCAGCATCATTCCCAGTGTGTTGTCACATGTAATTTTGGGAAATGTTAGCAAGTCACCAACTGAAGTACAATACACTTTGTTTCACAGCTGGCATTTTAACTTGTCAAAGCAGAAAAGGCACAGGTGAAACAAATTTGGTCAACAATCGCCTCGGTTCCATCAAGTGTCCCAGAGAGCCATAACAGTGAGCCAGCATGCACAATACCAGGACCCTGAAACTAGCTCACTTTAATGGAACACACTCATTTTTTTAATGTTATCAATTACACCTGTGCTTCTCCTGCAATGGCAAGCCAAACTGTGTGCTGTGAGAAAAGTCTAGTAGGCAGATTAAGGAAAGCCAGAACACAACAAAAGCACAACCACTCTATACGTCTAGGTACATTTCCAAAACTATTGGAACAAGCTCTGTGGCTGCGTAAAACAAATCAGGTGCAG
>JBCAUF010000001.1:19128288-19138384 GCA_038406115.1 Haemulon aurolineatum | reverse complement strand
TGTGTGTGTGTGTGTGTGTGTGTGTGTGTGGTGTTCAGGGGTCGATCACAGTTGCATTTTTCTTCTGATTCTTTACCATGTCCATGTTCGCTTTAGCTATGAAATGCCCTTGTTCTTAATTGTATCATGTTTATGTATTCACCGCCTTTATAAAAGCAGCGGTAGCCTCGCCGCTCATGTACATGCTCCACGGTGATTCACTTTGAAAATCCACTCCTCTCTTCCTTTGTCTGCCTCTCTACTGTATACATGCTTGAATGTGTGTGGGAGGCACTTGGCTGGTACTGTATCAGCAATGTTAATATTATCAATGATATGTCTTTCACTTTATTTAACAGCATATGTGAGAACAAAGCCATTCACACAAACATTTCAGATAATTTAAGGTTTCGTGTTCGTCAGCTAAAGCTAATTCAAGTGAAGCCAAAGCCAAGTCGGTCAGTACCTCACAGAGACTTTGTTGTTGGTAGCTGTACAGTAGATGGGTACAAAGATTGTGACAAAATAAAGCCAGCAATAAGCAATCAGTATAATAATTAAGTGGCATTAACAGTAGATTTTATTAGGGCCATGGAAATTATTAGGTTATTTAAAAGATGAATGGAACTACACAGTGGACAGACAGTGGAGTGGGCCAAGGCTTTTAGGTGAAGCTGCCCATCATGACACTGTAGTTTAGTTCAAGCAGCTACAGTCTGGATACAAGGCCAACCGAGGCTGACCAGTTTATGCTCTATGATTGGGGGACAGTAAGATTCAAATACGGTTTGAAGGTGCTTTACTGTAGGTCAGAGAATGGTCTGAAAAAGATATAACTCGTAGCTATTTGAAATACTCATGGTGCTTAATACAGTAAGCTGGGATGACGGCTAGACTGCTGAGCAGGCCATGGCCTTCAGGTGAAACTGCCAAAACAAACCAGTGGGGCAAGTCAGTGTTGGTTTGTCTGAAGCTGATATAGGTTGGGTCAAGCCACAGTGCATTTGCGCTTTGCTTTGGTGAAGAGTCGGATTCCCAAGCATCTTAAAGCTACATTAGGTCAGGGCTAGAGAATGATGTTGCCTGTCAGAGAACTCTGGTTTATGACGGCACAGCCTGGTACTCACTGCAGGGCCTGATGATCATTTAAAATGAAGACTGGGCTTTCAGAGGAATGTTCACCTAACTTTTTCTATGTTTTGGTGTGTATTTATAACTGATTTGCTGGAAAATGTCTGGTAACAAATGTCAAGCCAACCATGTCCAAAAGTATTTACCAAGTAGCCGTGGTGGAAGCTTAATAATGCGTATATGGCAATGTTTCTTGATATAATGTGTCATTCTTTGCCTCTGCATTGTCCATCATCCTCCAGCTGACAGACAAAGGCAAAACTAATTCTGTTGCTGCATTTTCCACAATGGCACATGTCACAAGATGAACAATTCAAACATCACAATATGTATTTTTTGATAGGAATTTTCCTACAACTCATCTCTCTTCAACAACTTCCCACTGGGATTAATAAAGTACAGCATCTGTCTTTTTCACTATTGTAACCCAGTTAAATATAAAATAATTTGACATTTTGAGACCGGAAGGGAAGTCATTTCTACCCAGATAGTCCCAATAAAATTGCCAGTGCAATTCAATAAACAACTGATCCTCTGATATGGAGACCCTAAGATAATATCTTAACCAAGAGGAGTTCATGTCCCTTTCTTAAAATGATAAACATGCAGTAGTTATGAATTGAAGAACTGGGCCTCCATCCCCTGACGCGTTAGAGAGAAATGTAATGATAAGATATAAAATTAGTGGTGCAGATTTAACAGATTGATTTTAGAGCAGATAGAGTGAGCAAAAGAGAGGCCATATGACTCATTGGTGAGAGGGAAGCGTAAGATACTTCTAGGAAAAAAGAAAAAGGTTTATGGATGAAAATTAAAATTAAAGAGTGACTCCGTTGTCCTGACTGGTGTGGGAAAGTCATTCTTCCAATGTAAAGCCAAAAGGGAGAAGAGCCAAGACCAGGTGGAGCAATGACCACATCGGACAGTGGAGTTAGAGCCAAGTGGCCCATTGTGGCGTGTTCTGCTGGGTGTTTAGATTGTTCTCCTTGGTCTAGCAGTAATGCTTTGACACACAGGAGGACCAGGAAGACAAACATCGCTTTACCAGGTTCATTTGTCAGATTTATTCGTCACCAATATTCTGTTTGTGTTTATAAGTTGTTCACAGGTTTGTGAATCACTCTGCATTGACTAAATTCAGTAAGACTATAAGGAACACATTTAGTTTTCATGTCTGGTAATGGGAGCGTCAGGGCCGTAATATTCCCAGATCTCACTGTTTTCATTAAAAAACCTATGTAATGGAACAAACCTTCAATTGTCTCCCCTGCTAATTACTTTCAGCATCGGAATCGGTAGAGTTTCCTGTGAAGTGAGAACACACTGAAACGCTTTTTAAAATACATCTTCCCCTGCACCTCTTTGTTTCTCTGTCTCTCCAGCTGCCTACTGTAGCATTAATGATCCTCCAATGAATGGGGGCGTGGTCAACCGGACCAAACTCCGTCCAGGTAGCAGACTTCAGTTCTATTGTAACCGTGGTTACCGTCTGGTCGGTTCAGGCAATGCCACCTGCAGGCTCCACCCCAATGGGCTTTACCAGTGGGATACACCACCACCTTTTTGTCAAGGTAAAGATCTTATATACGTTCATCATCTTCTAAGTCATGAAAGTTGACAAGCATTAATGGTTCGATATCTGAGATTTTGAAGAATTTTATGAAGAAAGAGCTCCTTAACAAGCTGAGTGTGTTAGTAAAACCCATTTGTTTTGGTCTGAGATGCTGGTGTTCTGGTGTGACATCTACTGACAGTGAATAGATCCTTTCAAATGCATAGTGTTAGAACAATACCCCCACAATAACATCTTTCTTTGTGCGGCAGCTATCTCATGTGGAATCCCACAGTCACCTGGCAATGGCAGCTTCCATGCCAACCAGTACACTGTTGGTAGCCAGGTCACCTACAACTGTAACCATGGTTACCACCTTGACCCTGGCCTCCCACTGACAGCAGTATGTTTGGAGGATGGCACCTGGAGTAATGCTGCCTCAGCCCCCAGATGTCTACGTAAGATTTTTATTTTTTATTTTTTTTGAGGGCAGTCAAGAGTATGAGTTGAGAATCTCAACTCAAGCTCCACTTACTAGTTAATTTCCAGAGGTTTTCACTGTTTCTCTCCAACAAATGTTCCCAAGGTCAAGAGTAAAATTGCACACTCAACTCATGTGACTTAGTTGACTGATACTCTGCATAAAAAAGTTTGTATGCATGTCTATTTTAGTCTTTCAACTAACTTAAATGTAACCTCATTTTTACAGCTCTAAATTGTCACACTCTTGGTGTGTTATACAGCAGCCATAGAGATATGCACGGTGGGGTATGATTTATCAGGTCAATTATTATGTGTAGTATTTATAACGTTTTGGAGGACTTTTAATGGTGCAGACATTAGACATATGGTAAATATATACATTTACAGTAATCTCTCTATAAATGTATTAATAATGTTTCCCTAGTGAGGGACAGGTTATGAAAATCAAATAGAAGTTTGTGAGCAAAAATAAAAGGTAGGATTGTGAAGCATCCATAGGTCTGAAGAATATATATATTATATATTATATTAATATATAATATAGATATAGATAATAGATATTAAATAGATATAATAGATATTAAAACAAAAAGTTAGGTTATATTATATTGATATAAATCCTAGAGGCTCACATGTTTTTTTAGTGTGATGTACTGTACCCAAAAACCGAAACCATCAAATAGCTAATAGCTGAGGACACAAAATAATCTTAAATTTAATATTTCATTCTAATTTGATTCATTTTTATTTTCCAGCTATCCACTGTCCGAGCGTTGAGGGCACATTGTCAGATCACATGACCTACCGCCTGCTCTCTGGTAGGCTGGGAGAGTTTGGTTCCATGGTGATGCTGGAATGTTCTACAGGGTACTATTTGGGTGTAGGGCATCGGACTCTTCGCTGCCTTGCTAACGGGACCTGGGAGGGATCAGATGACCCAGCTACATGCAAGAGTAAGTGTTGATGCAAACCATCGTGACTATCCTGTGCGAAATAAATCACAACTGCTACTGTCGGATTTATTTTGGTCAAGCTCATCTGACCCCTTCCCGTCTGAGCAAGTTAATAAAACTCCACTATGATATTATGTTTTGTGCGCCTGGTCACCTCCCTTGGCACTCGGGGTGACATAAAACTTTATCTATGAGTCCACACAGACTAAGAGCCATATCTGGCATTTTGTTATGAGAGATTCCTTTTAAAATGAATTGATACACATCCAGTATACGCACATGCATGAAGTGCTTCACATTCCATTGTACCGCACAGATCATTTTTTACTTTCTGTATGATATTAGTCACCGAAATCGTCAACGTTCATGGGTGGGAAAGAAAGAGTATATAAACCAAGAGATAAAAAGGAAGCCTCAGACCCATCGACACATACACAAAGACACTCCTGCAGGAATGGGGAGCATATGCTCACAAAAACCCTATCAAAAGAATAAAAGTGTGATGCAGTTGCAGCCCAACCTGTCATGAATGAGTTATCAAAACAGTGTACCCCCCCTGGCAAGAGCAAAACAGCAGGAAAAGTCAGAGAAAGTTATTCCTGATAGAGTTAGAGCTTCTTTTGTGCAAAGAAAGCATGGGCTTTTCAGTTGGTTTGAATGGAAGTATGAACTATTAATACTGGCTGCCACCACTTGAGTAAGTTTAATAGTAGGCGATGGACAACTTGTGATGGAGCTACTTTCTGTGTGAGTGTGCCTGTTTATCTAATCCCCTTGCTACTGCTTTTATAAAACAAGTTACCAAGTGTATCTTAATCACTGCACATTGTCTTGGGACTGTGACAGCTATTTCAAACACCACCCTGGACTTCTTAAATGTAGACTGTATATAGGAAATAGCGAAAGAGTGTTTTTTAAATACAGTGTCATCATGGGTGCGCTTGGTGGCGTGGTGGTTAGTGCGGGCGCCCCATGAATAGAGGCTACTGTCCTCACTGCAGACGACCCTGGTTCAAATCCCGCATCTAACAGTCATTTCCTGCGTGTCACTCCCCCCTCTCTGCCTCCCATTTCCTGTCTCTCTTCAGCTGTCTTATCATAAAAGGAATAAAAAGCCCCCCCCCTCCAAAAAAAAGAAGTGTTACCATGAAATATGCCTTTGCAGCTTATGTCATAAAGGGAAGTTATAAGAGAGCATTGTGACTTTGAAAACTTAAAATAGGCTTCAGAATTTCTTAGCATTGCATAATATATGATATGCCAGTAAGAAAGTGAAATGTGTACGCTTGAAAGGTTAAAAAAAAAACCTTTCTTAAATTAGACCAGTGGTTTCCAAACTTCATTTTGTATATTTACAATTTATTTCTTAATTATTTCTTGATCCAGTATTTGAGTTGACCTGCCTAACACTACAGCAGCTCTAAGGGGTTTGACAATGTTACAGAAGTGCCTATTCTTCAAGTTGGCCAGTGGTTTGAAAAACAGTGTCTCCAAGGATATCAAGGGAAAAAAATCTTCTGACCTAAATCTAATTCTGCCAGGTATTGTATTGGAAAATTAAATTTACAGTGTTTAAATTCAGAATGACAGTCTGCGAAGACCTGGCAATATAACCCACTTCACATCCAGATTCATGAAAACACAGAAAATAGTACTAGTTGCTTTATAATGTTATGTAATATCTTATCTCCAGTGTCCTCCTGTAACAACATGATCTTAATCATATGTATTTTGTCATTCAGTCATCTCCTGTGGTGAGCTTCCTTCTCCACCCTTTGGGACCAAACTGGGGACCCTGACCACATTTGGAGCAACCGCAATCTTTATGTGTAACCATGGCTACACGCTGGTGGGGTCACATGTAAGAGAGTGTGGCGCTAACGGGCTGTGGAGTGGTGCAGAGACCAGGTGTCTAGGTAAGGCCCATTAGATGTGACAGGACGTACATTGTCCAAGGCCACTTTGGGGTGAATATTAACATTCTGATCAATAATGAAAGTACATTCAGCAGGCTGAATGGCATGAATCACTGACACCAGAAGAAAGGGCACGTTTATTAGGAATGAAATGTAGAAAGTTGTCAAAAAGTAAAATCAAAGTACTGCACTCATCTTGTATTAAAGATCTCTTGTATCATTTTTGTACATTTCTGTGAAACATCCAATTAGATTAGTGCCTGATATCAACAGTCAGTCTTGCTGCATTTTCATTCATATAAAATATAGTATCCAATACTTTAATGTGAGAGTGTAATGCCAGTTCAAAGGCTGGTATGTACAAAACATAAAAAGGGATACAATGTGATGAAAAATCTACTTTTTTGCTGTGAACAATTACAACTAGTGTAGAGAGAGCTGAGCTGTGTGTGGAGATTGTGTCAAGGACTTTTTATAAAGGCTTCATTTCTAATGTGAGAACGTTTTATACCTGCACTTCACTAATACATGTGGTTGCTACAGGTGTCGAGTTAAAGTCGTTGGAAATTAGATCAGCAATAAGTAAGATAAACTATGCACATGCCTCAGTAACTGAAATGATCTACTACTGAGACATTTTACTACTTAATACATTAAAGGCTTGATTTAGACCTTCAGTAAGCACCGACCAGAAATGATTAATCCTGATTTTACATGCGCACTCTACTCCAGTGATTCAGCCTTGGAGTTACATGCCTGAATAAGATGCATATTTTATGTGATGAATGTATAAATCAAGGCGTGTCCATCTTCACATTATTATTCTGAGATTCTGATGCTAGCAAGGGTATGCCAAATATACCTATAAGCTTATGTAGGAGGAGATACTAAATCACAATTTAAATGCTGCTACAAATGTGGGTTTCATGAAGTTAAATGTCAGTTAGCTGTGCTGCATTTGTCAACACAGACTGGAAATGCACTGGGTTAGGGTTTGGATTGAAAAATTGCGCATCAAACTGTTGTTTATTACTAAACACAGTTCACCCTTGATGGTGTGACTGCAATTAAGCTATGTGAAGTCCTTGCTCATGTGGTGCTTATATCCGTGTAGCATTTTAAGCCGACTTTTAAAATCTTGAGTTTGTGTACTGACACAAAATTATGTTTATGGCTCCTATTAGTCTCATGCTGACATAAGAAAAAGCACAAATGTTTTCTAATGAATAGATTATATGGTCAATTATTTTCACACTGAAGCAAAGTTCCACATTCTTTTGATACGGAAAAATCAGATTTTATAGAATTTTATAATTCATTGAAGAAATGTGTCTCCTGAAAGTATGCAAAACATGTGTCCCTCACGATTTGGAAAGGCTATAATTTACAATATTAGTGTGGAACATTTCACACATTGCTCTTTGTATTCATGAGGCACAGTTATTGATGACACAATAAATCATAATTAGCCTCAGAGGAACCTGCAGACATGTTAACTGCTGTAAACAGTTTTGGAATTCATGATACAAACCTTGATTATCTGGTGTGTCCGAATGATTTTATGAAATTATACATCTTGGGTAATGATTTTGAGAAGATGGTGTTTAGAAAAGTGGTAGAAATATCTGCATTACATCCACAGCAATCTCCTATGCGTTTGGCAAAATAATCGATGTAGATTCCTATTTTTGCAGCATTAATCACCATTTGAAAAAGAACTATATTGAATGCCAGAGAAATCAAAAAGTACTGGGCCTTGAAGGGCTGACTGTGAAACATGGGTGATAAGTCTTTTAACAGCTGAAATGGTATTGAATACAATTCAATGATTCTCTGTAGCTAAGCTCTCAAGACGTCATGAAAGGACGTGGTACTTTAAGACCACTTAAAGAACGCCTGCAAATTGTTTAAAATGTGCTGATTTCAACAGACCTTTTGTCTCTTTTAGTGCTGCTTGGTTAGATCTGCAGTTACAGAGCTGATCTTCCTTTGAACATTGATGCTCTGATGACATCATTCCCTTGACATTTGAAAGTTTAGTATTATACTACATTGTACTGAAACAGCTCATGCAGTCTAACCTTTCTAGAGTAGCAGTCTTCTAGAGTAGGTGTTTGTAGGCATTTATTCGTATTTCATCAAAATTTATGGGAACTTTGAAGCAAAGATTGAGAGTTTAAGTTGTTTTTCATTGCACTGCAATAATCTGTATCATTTTGTCTCTTCTAGCTGGTCACTGTGACTCTCCAGATCCTATAGTCAATGGCCACATTAGTGGAGATGGCTCTAGTTACCGTGACACAGTGGTGTACCAGTGCATGTTAGGATATCGCCTGATTGGCACATCAGTCAGAATCTGTCAGCAGGACCATCGATGGTCTGGAACAACACCTGTCTGCGTCCGTGAGTATTTTACCATGCCAAAACCACTGTACGTCATCTGCATTGTATGATGATTTACATGTGTTGGAAGTAGTTTAATGTGAAAAGCTAAAAGTTAGTTTCCTGTATCTTATAAAGATATATATATGTAGTAAAGTTTCAAAATAAATTGCACATTTTAAGACTTTCAGGGTTTCTGCAGGATCTATATGTTCCCACTTATCAAGTGGAAAATATCACAATGCTGCACATAATACTTTTTCCACACCTTCAGCTTCTCATCATACTTCTCTCCACTCCCTCAGCTATCACTTGTGGTCACCCCGGCAACCCAGCCAACGGGCGGACCAATGGCAGCGAGTTCAACCTCAATGATGTTGTCAACTTCACCTGTAACAGGGGTTACATCCTCAGTGGAAACGCTCGTGCTCAGTGCCGACTCAATGGACAGTGGAGCAGCCCCCTACCTGTCTGCAAAGGTCACAAACACGAGCATAACACAGTGTTACAGACTCATAGCCATGTTCATCCTTGTAAATGCTTTAGTTGAATGTACTCTTCAGATTAGAGGAGCAAGATGTTTTTTCTTTTGTTTCACCTCCGGTGTATTGTAAGAACAAGACGAAGTAGTGCCTTTTGTCACTGCGGTGAATGAATGAAGTGGACGCATCCAGTGCCTTCACCTTTGGTTTCACCCTCAAATGATTTGATTGAGATAACGTAGTCGCTTCGGATCCTAGCTGTTGACGAGTAAAATGTCATAATCACCAAATAGAGTGAATGCTAGAATGACTTGAATAAGACCCGGGCTGTACAAAAAATGGATTTTCTTTTAAAGTCATGAATTTTAGATGGTCAGCATGTATTCAGTATTTGTTGGCCCGATTTGCTTCTAGCTACAGTGTGTGAACTGGAACATTTTTGGCCGAATCGGCTGCCAGCAGACTGTAAAATTGAGAACTGAATAATTGTAGCGTAAACACACTTAACATTGAGCTGTATTCAGTCACAATTGGTGTGGTGTGTGTGCGTGTGTGTGCGTGTGTGTGTGTGTGTGTGTGTGTGTGTGTCTAAATAGACTTACAAACATGCACACAGCTGGGTACATGTCCAGAGACACGTTCGTCTCCTCTGCTAACCATGCGTGGTCATTACACTACAAGCCTCCCCAGACCTCCAGTGGTGAAACAGTTATGATATACTAAAACACACACACATGCACACACACACACACACAGGCATTCTGCACTGTCATGAGAGCAGATCAATACAACATAGCTGCTCACATGGGTTTTCCATCGAAGGGATTCATCCTCGCTTGCTTGCTTCCCCCCCATCTCCCTTACTTTTTTTTTCGGTCTTCTCCCTCTCTCTCCCTCCCAGCAGCAGCTGTCAATTATGAGACTGAAACTTTCTTTGTTCCCATAGGGTGCCAGACACACACACACACACACACACACACACACACACATATCCATGTCCCCCATGGACCTGAATTTGAGTGAATGTCAGTCTCCCCTGTGACATGTGGAAAATAAAACTCCACTCTTATTAGACTGGCATCCACCCAGAGAGCAGAGAGCAGAGGCAGCGAGGACCAGAGGAGAGAATCAAGAACTCTAGAGAGCAGAGCAGAGCAGGGTGTGACAGAGGAGCAGGTCTGATAAGACCAGAGCAGACCAACAATGACAATCTGAATT
>JBCAUF010000001.1:19086294-19099643 GCA_038406115.1 Haemulon aurolineatum | reverse complement strand
CACACACACACACACGCTTAATGAGGTCAGAGTCAAACAGCGTTTCAGCTGCAGCACTCCTCCCTGCTAATAGTTCCACAGGGTTTGGGAGTAAGTGATTATATCTAACTGGATTATAGGACCTGATTATCCAAAAATGTAATCTGCGACAAACAGACAAATTAGGAGGGGATAGTTATATTTCACCGTGGATGTGTTCGAACCCCTGCAGTAAATTTCCAAAAATCCTCATTCAGGCAAATGGAGTAATAATATATTCTTTTGAGCTAAAACCATTGGGTACCATTTGCAGGGTGATGGCAGGTTGTATGCATGCGGACACACTCACATTAGAGCAACAGATGGGCACTGGGCAGCTGAACTACTGAAGCAGGCAGTTGTTATGGTTCATGTTCTCGCTCCTGCCATAATTCTCCCTGCAATTTGTAGATTTTTACCAGAAACCTGCTCTTGTTACGTGTGCGCCTGGTGTGCGCCTTTAAACTCAAGAGTGGAGCTGCCAACCAACCTGACTAACTAGACAGCTGAAATGACAGGAGTTTATTTTTCAGTTAACTTTTGTGATTAAACATTGCTTTTTCAATTAGGTACACAACTAAACCAGATAAATATTCAATATTCAGTCAATTGTTAATCTTTACGTCCACGCTTATGGTCAAGTTTCTCTTATGCTTGTTAACACTAGAACATGCTGCTGTTCAGTAAGTCTTGTACTCATACTTTCTTCATTTCCCTGACCACCTGTGCTTTTTAAATCAGTGATGTTGAATAGGACGCCAATTATAACATTGTGTACGTTGTCCGTGTCATTTTGAAATGTTTAAACTTTTCACACATGAAAAAGTCAGTCTTGTCGCACAGACTTAAATAAGTACTGCAGTCAGCTGAGCTTAATTAGGGGATTTCTGAACAATTGGGTGTAAAAAGGAGTACACCAGACACAGAGCTACATGAGCATCCTATTAAAGTCATTATTCTGGCCATCTGACTAATCTAACCCAGTATTCTTTTTGGCTCTGGTTTGATTCACCAACTTCAGAGAAAAATATATACACTATATGTAACTTTAGCTGTTAGATGCTCATCCTTTTTCACTAGTCAATGTTTCACTGATTTACTTGGGCCCATTGCAGTTTATGTGGGAAATCAGCAAGCTAAACGCTGTATAGAGCTACAACACTACCAGTGTTTTACAAGCCAGTTCAAAATATTGCTCAATCCAGGTTATGCGGATAGTTCATGTCAGTGCAAGATAGAAATGACTAACCTTGTTATTGTTGTGTCCTTGCTGACAGCTAATGCATATTGTATATCAAAACAAGAACACCAGCAGATTTGATCTTGCTGTCCTAAATTTTCCATGAGTTTGTGGATCACTTGTCATGTGTCGTTTCAGAGGCCTGTATCCTTTTGGTTGTACTGCTTTTTTTTTTCTTCTAAAATACAATTTTGCAATATCTTTCTAAAACTAAATATCTGCAGTAAACACCATTATTTCCCTTTTGTCTTTCAGGACGCGTCCTAAGGTCCAGTTCAATGGCTATGTCGGCCATGAGAGCTCCAATGGCCAGGCGTCATTTGAAAACCCAATGTATGACACCAACATGAAGCCCACTGAGGCTAAAGCGGTCCGATTTGATACCACACTCAACACAGTCTGCACTGTGGTATAGTCCAACAAACCTGCCACTGCCTACACAGTGGTTCAGTCCAAGCCACCTGTTGCAGTCTGCGGTGTGGTCTAACCAAACAGAGAGGAAGGAACCAACTTAACGATTCGGACTCGACACCGTGAGCAGTCTGTGTTGTAGCATGCTGGTGATCTCCTGTCAGCATAATCTGCACAGTAATGCAGCGCTGCTCCACCTCCTACCCGAACCATGATATCACATCGTAGTCCGAAAGAGCAAAATAAGATGGAACCAATAAACAAGGGGAGTAGACAATGACGTCATCAAAAAACATACAAATCTGAGATCAGTGCTGGGACCACAATTCTTCTTAAGCACTGGTGCTAATCAGACGTCCAGGACAAACAGAGAAAGATAATATAACTAATTGAGCTTCGTTCCATGACACCCTCATTGACCTGAGCTGGTGCAATGTCAGTCCACCCCTGCAAAATTTGACCCACCTTTCTTATGGAAAGTCACATAACCCTCTCCGCAATCTGAATCGTGATGAGCCAACCTAACCCCCGCGTACTCCTGCCAAATTTGCACAGTGGTATAGGCTTATTAACTCCCCTGCTGCAGGCCAGACAAGGGTTTGACCAACGCGAGGTTCTACCCTCAGGGGAAGCACATAGACTATTCCACCCGTCAACCCCCCTTCCAGACATCGAATAGTAAATTGGATGGTTCCAATAGCTCAACACAAAAACCATCATTGGTGCTGGACCAAAAACCTCCCGCTGGACTTCCATCACGCCGGACTTGACAGGACTGGACTCTCTGACATAATAACAGCTTACAGGGTCTGTTTTGATGGAATCTGCTATTGATTGTACAGACTACTGTAGAGTTGACAACCAAATGCAGTCTATGTAAGTTCAACCAGACCAGTTCCTTCAAAGAAAATGATATTCTCATCCAGCACTGGATACTAGTATTACATTAGTACAAGGAGTGGTGGACTAGTGCTAGATAAGCCAGGGTTGAATAGCACTTGCAGATCAGTTTAAAATGTCGGTTTTAGCCTACTTGGAGAATGCGTCTAATATAGCAGGACAATCACAGAGTTCGGTATGTTCAGTTGATGGATTTTCAAATGGGTTCCTGTGATTGTCTTAAGAAGTCTGCCACTTACTGTATTGCCTTTCATGACAATGTCTACCTACAGTATTGAACTAATTAGGCTAAAACTTACAAAATCAAGCATTTGCAAATGCTATTGCTCCTAGGTTTAGTACGGGAACCTGCGATCTAGTTCTAGATGAGTTTTCAAAGTTTTCAGATATTCTACAGAGGTACTACACACTTAAAAACAGTCCTATATACAATATTCCACACTAGCACTATAGACAGACTGTGCTGAACCAGAAAACCAGACATTTGAGTTGCCAGGCTGGTGTACACAATGGACTGGTTTCCAGAGGCCTGTCTAACACAATCAAACAGTCAGACAACTGATTCTTGTTCTTGGACTAGCCAGGAATCTGTGCTTGGTGGCTGAACAAGTGGAAGCCTGGAGGCAATAAGCTGTCAAGATCGTCGACTGCTGCAATCAGCTGTGGCCAAATCCAGGAAATGATTTGTCTTCTCGTAACTGTGGCCGGGATTATCAGTCAAGTGATGACTGATATTTTTTCTACAGCATACTCTCCAGTCGCAAAATCAGAAATAGATGAACAGATTAACAGACAGACTGGGTGACTGACAGAAATTAGACAGACGGACACAGGCAAAAGGACAGACACTTCTGTCAGTCGTGCTGGAAAAGAGAGACAAGGACAGTTTGCTATGGGAACAGAGGCAAATAATTGTCTCTAATTGTCTCTTCTGGCATTTTTCTTCAGTGAAGATATTGATGAACAGACTCCGTGTTCAAAAACCCAGTGGCCCCATGGGACTTCCCAAACCACTGCTGCTGGGGACCCCAAAATATAAACTTTATATAAACTCTTAAACCGCACAAATTTTGCACTAGTGTGTTTTTCTGACTGGGTTATGAAAAAATGAATAATTTTTGGGTCTGAAATGGGTTTGAAAAATGAGTCATTCAAAAAAGAGAATTTTATTGAAAAACTTCTATCTTTAAAAAGACGACAAAATGACTAAATACAGGGTTACAGAGTGTTTGTATATACACATTTATATTTCACACTCCCTGTTAGCAGAAGGTGTGAACACATGCTATACATGCCATGACAACATGCTAGCCAACCAGAAAGTTGGGATCAGTTTACCTGTGGAGCTTCTAGTGTCACATAATGACACCACTTTGTTGCCATTTTTAGAACAGTAGCTGTTTCTGAGAGCTCATATTGAATGCTATTACTGCTGTAATATGTGGAAGAAATATATCGAAAGGCTCACATCCATAACACGCAGTATGGTCCCACTGAAACACTGGTGCCACACTGCTAGTTTTATTTCCAGGCATTAAACTCCATCATTTTCTGAGATACTGTGCAGTTCTCTTAAGGTGATCTATATAGTACAAGACTAAATAGTATCTCAATATGGTCTCTCTCTCTCTCTCTCTTTTTTTAGTTGATCACATGTAATAGCAGACAGTGTAAGCTTTCAGAAACAGTGTGTGACTGTTTCTCTAACTCTCTTTAAAAAGATGTGTTGTCACACTACTCACATCATCATGCGCCATCTCTCAACACATTTTACACATCTGATGCACATGATCTTATGTCAACACACCTTTTTAAGGAACTTGCCACGTGCATGCATGCGTGTGTGTGATCTGTTTGAGAATCGGTCATTCAAGGCAGAGGAGAAACTGATAAGGCATGACGACAACATGCACAATTATTGTTGTCGACAGTTATCGCCCACCCACCCCCCAGAGCCCCTCCATCGTTTGAGAAATACCTCGTGTGCAGAGAGTAAGTTACATCCTGCTTATCAATGCTGGAACCTCACTGCAACAAATACACAAGCTTAGCGAGTGCGACCTTGCATTTCGCTTATTTCCTGGTATTTTAAGTCGAAATGTCGTGCTAACACCCATGAGTCTGCAGGATTCAAGAAAAGTCACTAGCTTCAAATCACTTGCCAAGCTTGTTATTTCTCGCAGTGTTCTCTCAAAATATTTTTATTTTTCGAAAGATGCTGCACTTGGTTTAGATCACAGATGTAACTGCTTTCAATGTGTGTCTTTCAGTGTCTTCAGGCCTGTTTCTTGTTTGTTTCACACTCCATGCATACTGTACCATTCAGGCATTAGGTTCACTCCAAGCTTTTGCTTTAACCTGCATGATTTTTGTGTTGAGTTTTCTTTTATGTTCCTCGTGTTTTCAAATATTCAGTCTCAGTCCATCATATCCTCATACCCACAATTTAAAAAACCACAAAACCATACATTTAGACATATGATATAAAATGGTCAGATAATGAAAACTTAACAACTGATAAAATTATGATTTTGTCCATGAAACACGTTATATAACATTGTTATATTCCAGGCCAATTCCCTGAAATCAGAGTGGATTTTCCCCAGAACTCAAACACTGAAAAGAGAAAAAAACATTTGGCATGAGAAGGTTGTCACATCCGCCTGTTTTGAAATATGTGAGAATGAATTAACAAACAAATTACAGTTTCTATTTACTTTTTCAGCTCATTTAATTGAAAATGAATCTACTCCAGCTCTGAATGTTTTAAATGAAATGTCCTGAAACAATGGTGATTATGTCTGGAAGCATGACTAGGGGATATTGTTGGTATTATAATATCCATTGTTAGTCTGTCATTCACAGCCTCACTGTCGGGGTCATGAACAGACAGCCACAAACACACACACACACCAGTGTGAAGCACACAAAATAAAGATATGCAGATGTGCGTACTCGCTGTAATACCGGCAGGAGTTTAACAGTTCGTCACATTTAAAATCTCTTCACAGAAATAAACAAGACATCTGTAAACAACAGCAGAGTGTCTGCTCACAAGATAGTGAGCCTCCTCTCTTTTTATTGCTGGAGTGCACCCAGTGCCTCTGTTTTAATTGAGTTAATTAATTCAGCTGAGATTTCCTATGGAGTCAAGAGAGCATAATAGCACCTGAAAATTAGAAGCTGCAAGGTTTCTACAGGCGTAATAAAAAGTCTCATTTTTAGCAATTAATGACAGAGATCTGATCGCTCAATATGTTCTAAAAAGAAACCTTGTTTGCTCTGGCATGTTAAGCTCAGAGTGGTACTACAGAGATTTCAGTTTTTGTGTAGCCACAGAAATATACAAGGACCTGAATAAATTAAGACTTGCTGAGTCATGGTAGAGGCAAAAAAGAGTGAATCCACAGGATTTTTAGGTAGATTACAGCTTAACAGATTAAATATTAAATTTCTTATTCCATATATGTAAATTTACCCATATATGTAAATTTAATAAAGGAAGTCTTATCTTATCTTAAAATTCAAGTTAAGTCTTCATGAAGGTCATAATAATAGAGCTGCAGTGTTTCCAGTGTATGCTTAAAGTTGAGGAAGATGATGATAGCTGGAGATAATGAATTTTCATCACTATTTGATTCAAATTAAAGGACTGTGAATGATTGAAATGGTAACAAAGGGACTTCTCTGTGAGGCCCATCCTGTGTTAACTGTGTCATCTATAAATAGCAGAAAAAAGGACCCATCCTGGTGTAATAAGATCCATCTTGTTTGGTATAGATATTTTGTTTTATTTCTGCTAGAGAAACGTACAAAACAATGGGGAGGTTGCACATACTACAGTATATATGTGCTGATACAGTGTGGTACAGTCACTTCTGGCCTTTGAAATTTATAGCAGTCCTAGTGCCCTCTCTCAGTCAATTTTGAAAATGAGATGTATCCTTCTGAAAATGACACCTTCTCTGACATGCTGAAAATTTGGAGAACATCTTCTACACTCATTACTCCTTTTTTTTAGAATTTTTGTAAAAGTTTCCACATTTGTCCTTCATTTGGCATCGTCAGCAGTCCTTACTGTTTAAAAGAGCGACAGCTGACTACATGGTTTGAGAAAAAAAAAAAGCTACCCACTAGGTTTAACAATGCCATGGTTGTTTCTACTTCTGATACTTAAGAGTTTGTGGAGAAGTTTCCACGTTTGTCCATCACTTTCACTAAAGTGGTATTGTCAGCAGTCCTCATTGAAACAAAGGGACTCAGGTTGCTGCAAGCTTAAAAAAATACCTGCTAAAATTGTGAATGTCACACATCGCCTTTCCACACAGCATGACATGGCAGAAATTAGCTTCTGTTTTTTTTTCTCCACGAATTATTACAGAATAGATTCAATTCAGATATAAGGTGTATCTAAATTACATCGAGATGGGTTCTGAGAGTCATCTAAACATTGGCGCAAGTACAACACAGGAAGGCTGCAGAGTGATGTGGCTGAACTTTTCCTGGAGTCATACTGAAGGAAAACCCAGTTGCAGCCCTGCTCGTAGAGGAACTGCATCACACATGTTCATATGTAGCTCGGCAGGCAGCCGTATGGAGCTGTAGATGGATTTTTATATGTGTTGGATTTCTATTGCCAGATGGAAATCAGACCTGGCTATGCACCTGTCTATTACATACACACATGCGCGCTACATAGATCTGGGCTACTTTCAGTTTCAAATATTCAGTATCCTAGTTTATTTGCCCTTGGCGGGCCTTTGCTTCACCTTCTTCTCCATAGTTGGATTGGACAAACTTCTCATGCCATACGCTCAGCAGTGCAGCTTTGAAGAAAATCTACGACCTGGTGTGTCTGAACTGAATGCGAGTTGACTGCAGCCCCGCTTCACTCATCAGTGCAAACGATGAATAATTGTCATTTTGGCACATGGCAGCTTGTAGATGGAGACAACACGCATATTAGTGCTATATTCACAAGTAACAGTGACACGTTCTCAGCAACACATATTGACATGCAGTAAGTTAGTTAGTTGCTAAAAATGTATGCTGGAAGAGATGGTTCTGTTTTGTTTCGTCCCAAATGGCACAGAGATATGTTCAAAAATGGCAAGTCCTCACAGGCACTTGCCACCATCGTCATCGCCATCGTTTAAGCATCATAATCATCGCCATTATCACCACTGTCACCTCTCACCATCATCATGTGCTGCTGAACTTGAAGTAGGTGCAAAAGAAAAAAAAAATTTTGTACAGAAATCTATTTTTTATGGAGAATTTGTAAAAAAAGAAAACAAATTATTAAACATGCTGTACTTTTTATGATTAATGATGTAGGTACAACAAAATCTTGTTCATTAAAGTCAATGTTTTTACTGTTACACACCATGTAAAAAAATCTATGGTTCAAACTGAGTATCAAATATCAAAATGTCATATGATCTCTTTTGTCCATCATGGCTGCTTTTACACAGGATCAGAAAACCCTGTGGGGACCAGGAGATAATTTTCTTAATGCTGGAGAGACACTTATCTCTGGGTCACACCTGTAAAACATTTGCTATTCACAATGTAAAACACTTAAGTCTTATGAAATGATGTGTCAGTTCCAACTCCTCTACAGCTTCGGGCAGGCAGAATACATGTGTCTTTTCAACATCAACATTTTTAAGTGAGCAAAAATTGCAAGAATATGATTTATAATGTAATGATCAAACCACTCGAGGTGGCTTCTAATGTGGCAGCTGTGCCATAGCAGTTGCCTGAGCAATGGTGATTTCTCACATTAAAATAAGTATTTTACATTTTTTAGATTGATTTTAAACTCACATGCACACATTTAACATAAGATAAACACCAGATGTTTAGTGTCGTAATGTCAGGAGCAGCATTTGTAGATGGGTTGAAAATGACACTTCCTTTAGAAGACAGTGTTCTTGTGTAACAGCAGCCCTGCGTGGCTGATCCTAATGTCTATATCGGGGAGAGGGACGACTTCCACAGGCACAAAAGATTTTGGATGACTTGACCCCTTCACGGCCCAAAATCTGACTTCACGTCTTGTCTAAACAATAAGGAATCTGTTTCTCCTTGCTCAGACATTAAGGGTTAAGAGTGGAAAATGAAATTGCGGTAAATTTAGGCTCTAGCAGCAGCATTAGCAAATCGGCAACAGTTTTGGAGGCTCCTATATTGACTTGTGAAACAAGACTGGTACTCTTGAGTTTTGAATTAAAGGATGGAAAGTGACGCCTTTCTGTCCTCCCATGAGATTGTGACGGAGGAACAACATGGAGTGTTATGAAGAGTTGAACAGATACTGTATGTGAATGCAGCCTCACAACCTGCTGTTAAAGAGACTCACAGTTTATCTATCAGATATTTTGAAAACATTATTTGAGAATAAAGTTTTTGATACAATAATTTCTCCATTGTGCCAAAGTTTTTGTAAACCAGTTTGAGTTTGTTTGGTTGAATATGTTCAATTACAAACATAGACTCAGCCTGGTGCCTCAGTGCTCTGACTTGCCAGGCTGGATCCTCCCTGTCTGCATGTTTGCTTGGGTTTCCTCCAGGTGGTCCAGTTTCTCTGCACAGTCTAAGCATATGCTGGTCAGGTGAGTACATGTTATTGTTTGTCTAGGTTTATTAGCCCATAACAGACTGGTGACCTGAGGTCAGAGTTTCGATGGATGGATTGACAAACATTGTGAAATTCATAAAACATGAACCGCTGTTGCCGGTCACCTTACGGACTAATTGCTTACTTTTAAATTCACAGCCAAAACCCTGTGCAGGTTGGTTATTTCAATAAGGAGCACCTTAATCCTGACATTAATAGGGGATAATCCACGGCAAAGTATGCATTAAAGAACCTTATGTTTACCTCTGCATTGTATTCACTACTTACTGCATAATCTACACTGAGTCAGTCAGTTACTGATAGCAAACAATGTGAAGGTCTTACTTATTAGCTTTAGGGGTTGGAGTGGATTATCTCACTCATCACATTACAATGAGTATTGGTTATTAATATTTTGTGGTGGTTGGCACACTGTCTTGGTAACTTCTCCTAAGGCATGATAATAGCGTCCTGACATGCACATCGTGCTCAGAAATGCTAAATCTGAGTAATTTTGTAGAGCGTTGGGCTTAAAATGTGTGAAAAAGTTGGTTTCTTTTCTGGACTTGCAACTTTTGCCAGCGTGTTGCCATGGTTACACAGGTTGGTCAGAAACTTTTGGACTGGCAAATCATATCACTGAGAAACTGAATATATGTAATACACAAGTAAAAGAGATTCCATCAAACTCATGTGAAACGAGCGAGGGAGAGAGCTGGAGCAGTGAAGGGAGAAAGCAGTACAGCCAGTCAGCCGCAGCATCCAGGTGACTGCTTGGAAACACTGGGGCAGAATGATGACTTGTAACAGCTGAAACCTTATTTATACAACATCGTATAAAGCAAGGTTACAAGCTGGTTTACAGGAGAATTTGGGATTAAACATTTCAAGGCTTAAACAACAGATTGGGAGATAAGATGCATGGAACAAGGAATAAAACAGGAGGACGAGTGATAAAAGGACAGTGAAATAAAATGAGGGAAAATAGAAAAGACAAACCAGAGCGGTGAACATTGTTGAGAGATTTTGGTTCTTTGACCGTGATGCACTGCGTGTTTTGTCACTTTTCTCTCTGAACCAGCATGAACTTTTTCAGCAATTTGTGCCACAGCTGCTCGTCTGTTGGGTCAGACCACACGGGCCAGCCTTTTCTCCCCAGGTGAATCGTTGAACCCAGGCCACGCCCATGGCCCTGTCGCCAGTTCACCACTTTTCCCTACATGGACCAGTTTTGATAGGTACTGAGCGCTGCATACCAGGACCACCCGACAAGAGCTGCAGTCTTGGAGATGCTCTGACTGCGTCGTCATAATTTGTCCCTTGTCAAAGTTGCTCAAATCCCTATGCTTGCCCATTTTCCCTGCTTCTAAGTCATCAACTTTGAGGACAAAATGTTCACTTGCTGCCAAATATGTCCTACCCACTGACAGATACCATGATAACGAGGTCAGTGTTATTCACTACACCTGTCAGTGGTCATAATGTTATGGCTGATTGGTGTAAGCCCATGTTGTCTGAACAAATGCTGTTCAAAGCTGCGGAGGTTTATTTTTCTGTAACAATTTAGATTTAGAAGATACCAAATGTGTTGGTGCAAAACTGAAGAGCTTGATGCACATGCTGGAACGGCCATGATAAATGTGGCATCTTGGATTTGAATATTGCACTCGGTTAATGTGCTATGTAACCTAAATAAAGCACTATAATTATAAATGAAACAAAATGTATATTGTCACATATGGAAGGAAAACTATGTGGCTTTTTCCAGATCAACAGGGGACCAGAAGAAATGCAAAAATGCCTCTCAGCTGGAGGAACCAACCCCACTCAGAAGCAAGATGCCAATATTAAAATACAGTTTATGGCTGCAGGCTTTGCATTTACAGACAAGGCTTTATGTCTGACATAAAAGATAAGATAGTAGGGTATAAACACATTTGTTACCAATGATGCTGATTACGGTTCTGTCTCATTAGTGTAGCAGGGAGTCAACACGCACATAGCAGCATCCTGACTCTGTTTGATATGAATGGGAAAAAAAGTAACTAATGTTTGTTTTATGACCAAACACCTACAGCAGCAGATGGGAAACAAGGTCCTACAGCACACGAGGACACTTTGTGGCTGAGGGACTACAGCAAATGTAAAAACTGTCCAACATGAAGCTAGCATGTCTGCCGTGACGAAGTAGTCCGCTGTCCATGGTGCTGAACTGTGGATCTAGCATACTGCATTCATTGCAAGCTGCAATTGTCTCTCTGTGGTCTGTTGGTGCTTGACACTGTAGTAAAATCGCTTATTGCGCTTTTCCTTAAGCTTTATTAACAACTTCCCCCCTGAAAAAACCAAGGCCTTCCGGTCAGATTGCTCTGGCACCGAAACAAGCCAACAAAACTGTGCTTATCTACATTGAACAGTCAACCTTTGAATGCAGAATTAAACATAGGTCAACAGTATCATCTTTATGTAATGTATTGAATTGAGTTAATTTTATTGCTATTAGTATTTTTAAAAAGCAAGGAATTTGATGTAGTAAGCTCGTTGTACATCTGGACAAGTTGAAGAAATATGTTCGCTCTTCATGTCCTTTTGGCCATGTGCTTTATCATACTTGTCATCATAATTGTGGTTCATGTCCTGAATGATTAAAAAACATGGATTGACTGGCTTTGACTGAGGCATAGATCAAGAGTTAAGCAGTACAAATGATTTTAATATGATTTAATTAATATGCAGTGTAATTTGTAGGAAAACAAAATGACTCATGATCTACTTGGCTGTTGTATAACAACAGCATGTTTTGCTTTTCCCTCAATGCATCAGATGCTTGCCTCGTTTGAGGCAGGAGGCTCAGCAAAAGCAGAAATCCTTTAGATACAGAAAAATACCCTGGAAGAAAAACCTTTACATTGTCTCAACTTTAAAGGATATATGCAAAGATGCAGTAATTATTGTAACCCACAGGGCTATGCAGATATCCCTCAGAAAACCCACCAGTTACAGGTCAGTCACTTGTTTTCATAAAATTACCTGCAAGGAGATCACATTCCATCAACATAACGCAGGGGAGCTAATTACTACCTCGAAACAGAGATTTTATCCACCAGCGAAAACACAAAGCAGTGACATTTCGACAATTACTTTCTGATATGAGCACCTCAAGCTGAGAACTACTGTGGGAATCCAACGTCCATCCCAGATGATAGTCTGCCTCAGGATTAAAGGAAAATAATACTGCAATATGAGATTAAAAATGTGACAGGCACCATCCACTAATTAAGAAACAACTGTTTTGATTGATGAATTAATAAGAAGCCGCTATCAGTACAATTTGAAATGTGACAGCTTTGGTGGGGTTTTTTTTCTTTTTTTTTTTGCAGAACATCTCAAGCAGTTTTTCAGCTCACTGTCAAAACTTCAGCTTGGAGACATCGATCCTACAGCCTTTCAGGGTGAAAGAAAGTACTTAAACAAAATAGACATGAAATTATAAATAAATGCATGTATGTAAAATGTATCATCCTACCACCATCATAAATCTTGGCAGATTTTAGCAACAGCATTTGATACCTTACTTGCTGCATTAAGATTTAAACACTGCGACTTAATTGAGCTTGAGTTGAGTCTTTGTGAGGTACAGCAGCCTTTCATTTTGACTATCTCAGTGGTCCCTGTGAATGCGTGTGTGTGTGTGTGTGTGTGTGGACTTTGGGAAACAGATGGTCTTCATTGATGCTTTATTAAACTGGTCTGATAATTCAACAATTTCTGTCTGTTGAAACAGTGAAAGAGAGGGGGGCAATTTATGACATGCATGATTGTGCACATGCTCTCTGTCTCACGCACACACACACAACTACACACATTGAAGCACTGTATGTATTTATTATTGCATTGCACAGGATATTTAATTCCTCAGCCTTTCACCGTCATTTCAGACAGTGATATTGTTTCACTTTATTACTGTTGCTTGAGATAGTTTTTTTTTGTTTGTTTTTTGTTATTCATCTTTCTGTGTTTTATCCTGTCCTAACTAATAATGCTCATAATATTAATATTATATAAGTCACCTACAAAACAAGAACTGAAATATAAAAGGGAGAGGACAGGTGAAGTAAGGCTCTCAGTCAACTCTCACAGTGTCATGGTGACCAGGCT
>JBCAUF010000001.1:19000983-19016106 GCA_038406115.1 Haemulon aurolineatum | reverse complement strand
GTGTGTGTGTGTGTGTGTGTGTGTGTGTGTGTCTGCATGTGTGTGTAGCCTTTCAGACAGAAGGAAAGCTCTATCTGATTCTAGACTTCCTCCGAGGAGGAGACCTTTTCACTCGTCTGTCAAAAGAGGTAGGTTTGCTCCTGATATGCTCTCTGGCTCTTTCCCCATCTCCACTAAAAGAATTATACGCCTTTACTTTTCAAGCTTTGTTATGGGCTGTATAACACTGATGCAGAATCACCAGGAGTGAATACACCTGCTGTTATTGTCCTTGATGCTGATGCACCATCAGTAAACAAAGACCATACAAAGTGTGTTTGTTGTGAGCTGTGTTTTGCTGGATAACATTTTTAAAAGATGAGCACAGTTTTATTTTGTTTTTCCATTAAGACTCAAAAGTCAAAAGACATCAGTATTTGCGCTGAAGTCGAAAGCCATTTATGTGTGTTGTGCTGCAACTTTCCTGACTCCTGGAAATCACAAGCTCTTATTCTGGAGTGACAACAGAACAACAAATGAAAGAAAGACAAGAGTTTTCTTAAATGTTTGGAAGCAAAAAGTGCATCTTAGTGTCACTTAAGATTTTTTGGTTGATTTTTATTGGCTTGCATGTGTACACACTTGTTCATTTTTTAATCTTTTTTTTTTCTTTTGTTTTGTTGTCATGTATTCCTTAGTACATCCATATGTGTTTATATGTTATAGGTCATGTTTACAGAAGAGGATGTGAAGTTTTACCTTGCGGAGTTGGCGCTGGCCTTGGACCATCTACACAGTCTGGGCATCATCTACAGGGATCTCAAACCTGAAAAGTACTATCTCTTAAATGCTCCAGCTTTTGTATCTATTCATTTATGAAATCATTTTTAATGCAGGTTTATTGTTTTCCAACAGTATTCTTTTGGATGAAGAAGGACACATTAAGATAACTGGTCAGTGCATTCAATCATCTTCTGTCTTTCAATCCTCTTCTTTCTTTTCATCTTTTATTTAATGTCAACCTTTTTCCCTTTCTCTCTCTTTGTCTCTCTCAGACTTTGGATTGAGTAAGGAGGCCATCGACCATGATAAAAGGGCATATTCCTTCTGTGGAACAATAGAGTACATGGCCCCAGAAGTCGTAAATAGGAGAGGGCATACACAGAGTGCTGACTGGTGGTCATTTGGGGTACTTATGGTAAGAATAGGCCTATTTTAACTTGTGACCTTTACTCCGAATACATTGTCACTTTTTTTTTTTTTAAACTGACATTTTGTCTGATCATTTTGTCAGAACCAGCAAGCTTGAATTTACTATATCTCACAAGCCAAAAATTGAGCTCCTGGATAATGTGCCAGTGTTCTGGTTTCTCAATTTGGCTTTCTTCTGGCAGTAAAGCTGCTTAATTACCGTATCTGGCAGATTAGGTCCCATCACTTTCAGTAATCATGCATCTGTTGGATTCTGCTTGTTTTGTTAGGCTGGTGGCTTATTTCACTAATACAGAAAAGGAGGTTAACATTCACTGACAGCTTGCAGCTACATCAGGGCACCAGGGAAAAGTGCTACCCCTATCTGCCCTTGGCTAGTATTAGGAATATACAAACACCGAAACAAACAAATAAGTAGCTTAACATTTCAAAATAGGCCCCTGGCCAATGCAGAGTTTACTCAACTAAAGACAGTTGTGGAAGGAGTCTAATTGAGTCAATATATATTTATATGATTTATTTTTGTATATAATGTCATAAATTTGCCTCAAGTGGCTTTACATTTTGTGTAACAACATACGACCTCCTCAGACACTTGCTTCAGATAAGGAAATCTCAAAAAAAAAACTTTAACAGTTTGCAATGTGACACAGGAGAGACACTAAAAATAAAATTGGTAAATAGTGCTGTAAAGCAGGGGCATGTCAGGTTATGATATAATATATACTTCTTAAATAAAAGGTTATCCTGTAATGATTTTGTTACTTTACTGTAGCTAAATAACTTAATATTTTCTTTGATCATCTTAACTGTGCAAATATGACAGTTTATGAGTATAATATTGTTCTGGTGGCTGGTGGTGAAGAGTGCACTCATTTTAACAAAATGCACAAATTTGTAACTTAATAGTCTTCCTCTACATTATTCATCATTCATTCATTGGTCGGCAGCTTTGTGCTCTGACACTTGTTTCCATCTGTTTTCCAGTTTGAGATGTTGACAGGATCATTACCTTTCCAGGGAAAAGATCGGAAGGAAACAATGGCGCTTATCCTAAAGTAAGAACTGTTCAAATTGTTTATTGTTATCATTTTTAAAGCATTTTATTTCAGACCAACGTCAAATGGTCTCAGTATAGATTTGGGTGCAATTATGTATTATCTGTAGATGAATTCTTTAACAATGTTTATTTAGTGTTTCTGATGCCTCTTGAGTGTTTTGTTCTTAGATCCAAAACTAAAAACAATGTTGTATACAGTATCATGTCATTGCCAAACAGCTGCCTGTGTGTAAACCCGTTCCTTGTTTTGTCCGTTCAGGGCCAAACTGGGAATGCCTCAGTTCCTCAGTCCTGAGGTTCAGAGTTTATTAAGGGCACTCTTCAAGAGGAACCCTGCTAATCGACTAGGTACAGTACATAAACCTTAGGAACTGACGAATGCAGAAATGGTTTCAGAATAATGGTAGTATGTCGACATTTTTGTGCTGCTCTGGATCACAAACTGTTGGGGTCACTTCATACCTGGAGGGATGGAAATATAAGGGACAAAAAGGCTTCAGACGATAGCAGTATCCTAAATCTGAAATCACTCACTTTGAACACTTTGCACATCAGTAATGGTTGAATCAGTTAGCAGAAGACACCTCACACACGATACTATTAAAACTCTTCCTGATGACATCTTCCTCAGTCTTAGTAGTATACATATAATGTTAACTGATACCATTCATATCACAAATGCAGAAGCAGCCAAACCATCATGGGACCCCAGTGGAAATTTGGTCATGCAAAAAAATAAAAACTTTTTTTACTTTTTACATTTTACTTTTTTTCCCCTTGCTGTCTGTTCATCCAGTATAAGTGAACAATGTCTCTCTGTCTGTGTGACTGACAGGTGCAGGACCAGATGGAGTGGAAGAAATTAAAAGACATCGCTTCTTTGCATCAATAGACTGGACTGTAAGTTTTATTTATGAAGAATGTTCTGTAGTCTGCATCATTTTAAGATGTCTGGTGCTGTTGTTTTCTAAGGCAAACACATTATTTACAAGGGTGCTCTGAACTTGTGTTGTATCACACATTTGTACACTCTTTGGCATTATACACATGCTGAATACAGTACACTGGGGAAAAAAGTATATTGTTTTCAAGTACCTCAGCCATAGTTGAGAAGATCTGTAGATGAATCTTGTCCTACATCTGGTCGCTCATACAAACTGTTAATTAATGTTATGTTTAAATGTGCTTCATGCACCAAGAAATCTTTTTTTTTTCCCAAAGACATTTTCTGTAAAACACAGACAAACTGATTTCCCTGAGGTTGATCTTATGAGACGTACTGCTCAGATCAGTGGACGGGGTTTATTAAAAAACATTCACCCTGAGAGCAGAACGTCTGAATCACATTGTGGTGACGATACTTATTGTGTCCTGTCATTGAGACCCTGCAGCTGTTCATCCACTTCCTCCAGAGTTTCCCACATTCATGAGTCACTGAGATTTTGCTCAGTGCCAAAATCCCTAACTTCCCTTTCTGCCTGTCTCACTTGACTGTCCTGTAATTAATCCTCTTATCTATATTACCCTTTCTCACAGTAAGTTTGCTCTTGTGCACATGCCTAGGCTACACACATTACCTGCACTATTAGAATCTAACCTTGACATCCACTGCCTCTTTCAACTGTATGCACTCTTGCCCAAAGCTTCTGTTTAAGCAGCTGGTCAAACATCACCGAATCATGCTCTGATTTGACTCCATTTGTTTCCGGCAAACTTGAAAGCTATCCTTGCGGCCCCTGGGTTACGCGCGAGAAACATTCATGCAGAAGCAACCCGAACAGGAGCAGTTACAAGTGGCTCAACAAGCTTACCTTGGTGCAAAGCAAAGCACTCATGTAACTACTGTGTATGCTTTAAAACCCAGAAAATTTGCTCAGTCAGATTTAGTGTTTGTTACCCTTAAAGGAGCTTTGATAGCCAGAAATCTCAACAAAGTCCCTGATCTATTGTTTTATACACTGAGCAACAAAAGCTTTCGAGTCACTCATGAATGCACTGCTGCACCCGTTCCTTTTTGTCAGACATGTTCGGAAGGCTTGTGACACTTGTTTATCCGCTGTTGTGAGTAGTGATGCTCTCATTTCTAACAAAATCCACTATTATCTGCTTTGCATGCCCACTAATCTCTGCCCTCACCACTGGCTCGCACTGTGACTCCCTGCTACATTACTACCTACTCGCCCCTGCCAAACACCACATTTCCCCATTTACAGATGGTGTTGCTGGCTTGATGCGACAAGCTATCAATAAGAGGCTTACGTTCTCCTCCACACTATGCTAATTAAATCACTGTGCTGTATCAGGCCGAATGGTCCCTCTGTTGTCCATCAGAATCTTGTTTGACTCTGTGATTGGCCAGTCTCTCCTGAATGTCTCGGTCTCTGAGGGGTCTCTGTCATGACAAAATCTGTGTCCACACCATCTCAGTGGGCGAGCGTCACAAAGAATATGAATTGCAAATTGAATAGCAAGTAGGAGTGTGCGTTAGCGGTAACAGTCTCACCATAAATAATTTTTAAAAAGCATATTTTTTCCAACACCGGTGGCCTCTCTCTGTTAGTTAAGACAGACAGGCAGGCAGCGGTGACACCTGCTGGCTATATTCAGTAATACAGTAAATTTAAAATAAATACAGCATGTGAATACACTGTGTACTGTTATATAGTGAGCAGACAAAGGTTTTCCTCCGTTACCTGTCATATCATATCGGTGTCGTTTTTCATCACTGTCTACAAAATGCAGATTTTTTTGTTATTTATGCTCTTATTTTCTAATTTTCTAAGTTCGGGCAATGTCATTTCAGACTCATTGCCTGCATTAGAATATGACTAATATATTTAGGTGTGCAGTGTGAAACAAAAAGTGGGAACTGAACAGTTAATTTAACTGTTGTGGAAGTCAACCCATGTTACGCTGCTCACACTGGAGTCAGTGACCATTACAAACAATTTAGTGAAACAAAAGAGAAATTGTGTTGGCACACAAAACACTCTCACTAGCCAACTGTAAGCATGGCTTTTACATACTGTTTTATTCTGAATTTGCACCAGACCATGTGTTATTCTATGGTTAAACCAGGCGACATTGATGTTTGTTGTTGTTTTCTGTAGAAGTTGTACAGGAAAGAAATGAGGCCTCCATTCAAACCCACAGTTGGAAGACCTGAAGACACTTTCCATTTTGATCCCGAGTTCACCTCCAGAACACCCACTGGTAAGTAAAGCATACAGAAACACACGCACACACACACACACGGTGATATATTAACTCACATGTGCTTAGGTAAACGAAGAGTCCTTTGACTGATGAAATTTACTGTAACTTACTGCATTTTATGTGTCTTTGGCCATCCAGATTCTCCCGGCATCCCTCCCAGCGCAAACACACACCAGTTGTTTCGTGGTTTCAGCTTTGTTGCAACAAATCAAAATCAGGAGCCCAGTGTTGCCACCGTAGCACCTTCTCGTCAGGAGGTGAACAACATGAACCCCATAGCACAGGTATGTATGTGCTTCACATGTAGTTAAATGATACGCTCACACACTGATTGGATAGCAAATTAACTATGTAAATAAATCACTGAATTGGTCAGTTTTATGAGTTAACTGCTTGATAAACAGACTAAGTAATTAAAAGATCGGCTATTTAATGATGCTGACCTTTCTCGATATTACTCTCATAAATCACAGCCAGCTACATTACTACAGCAGCTGACTGCTGGACGAAGCAATTATTCTTTCAGCTGCTGTATGACTCATGGCACATTTGTCTATGACAGATTTGTGAAATATAATAGGAGAAAGTGTGAGTGTGTGTCTGATAATTTGTGTTCCCTGCAGCGTCTTGTTGCCGATTTGGCCTTCAGTGACGTTTATGAACTAAAGGAAGAGGTTGGACAGACAGCGACTTCAGTCTGCAAAAGATGTCTGCACAGAATTACTGCTGTGGAGTATTCAGTGAAGGTAGTGGACACTAAACATATGCATAGTTTGTGATGCATTGTGGGGAAAGGTTGCACCCAAACCAAATGCTCTCTGCAATCTGTCCATTTAGAGATTTAGAAGTGGCAATTGTATAGTGCTTCACAACATAACATGCTGTGTATTTCTGTTTTTGTGTAAGATTATTGAGAGAGCGAGGAAAGATCCATCAGAAGAGATTGAGATTCTGTTGAGATATGGACAGCATCCAAATATTATCTCCCTGAAGGATGTAAGTGCTTGAAGCCATTTTAAAATTACAAGCAGAACTTCTTCAGCATCTTTATAACAGAATGCAATAAGTCGTGTGTGTGTGTGTGTGTGTGTGTGTGTGTGTGTGTGTGTGTGTGTGTGTGTTTTTTCCCATCAGGTTTTTGATGATGGCCAGTCTGCGTTCCTGGTTCAGGAGTTACTGAGAGGAGACGAGCTGCTGGACAGAGCTCTGACAGTGCCAAACTTTACCGAGAGAGATGCGTCGGACATCATCTGCACTCTGACCAAGACTGTGGAATATTTACACTCACAGGGGGTAAGTAAAAAACACGGTTCGGTTTTGATGATTCAGTAGCGCCTCAAGCCACTTTTGATTTTTTTTTCTGTGTAACTTTTCCAAAAACAGAGAAAGAGGGAACACTTTTCTGTGACACTAATTATATGTTACCTGTGTGTGTTTCTGTCTATGTGTGTCTGTCCCCTCTCTCAGGTCGTGCATCGAGACCTGAAGCCCAGTAACATTCGCTATTCTGATGATAGCGGACAAACAGAATGCCTCAGGATATGTGATTTTGGTTCGGCCAAGCAGCTCAGGGCCGAGAATGGTTTACTGATGACCCCCTGTTACACGGCGACGTTCATGGCTCCTGAGGTATAGGATTCTCTAATGTCTTTCCAACACTTCAAATTAAAAAACGGCTGCCAAAAATTCATTTAAACTAATTACTGGCAGAAACTAATCCCACCGAGGTCTCTATTAAAAGGACTACTGGGTGTTTTTGTGTGCAGGTTTTAAGGAAGCAGGGTTATGATGCAGCCTGTGACATCTGGAGCCTGGGGATCCTGCTCTACACCATGATAGCTGGGTCAGTTTAAAAGACAGACTGCTGCAGTGGGGTTTAGCTCTCTAGTGTAAAAGTGTAAACTGTAATGTGGTGTTGCCATTTTCCTCAAACGCTCCCCCTGCTGCTGTAAACGGGATGTGCTCTAAATTAACTCCCCTGGTGGAATAACAGTGCAGACAATAGGAGACAATGTATTTTACCCATGTCAAATCAAAGGTTATTGCTTTTCATCCTCTCCAAGGTGGCTTTTATTGTCTCTAGATTCTATAATGTCGGGGGTTTTAATTTATAAGATGTTTTTTCACGCCAGTTGTAGCATTTAGAAGGCTCCCGCTGCTCCGACTCATTCTTTGTTATTGTAATTTGCCAAACCTTCGAATGGCTCTCTGTAAATTTTGATTTTTATTGGGCAGTTTCAGTCCGTTCGCCAGCAGCTCTGAGGACACAGCAGAGGAAATCCTGGCTCAAATCGGCTGCGGGAGATTCAATATCACAGGAGGGAACTGGGACCTGGTATCAGAAGCTGCCAAGGTACTTTTTTTTCCTTTTTCTGCAGAGATACTCGTAAAATGGTTGTATTGCTGACATCATGGTGTGCCTAAATATACTAATAACACTGTATGTGTATGTGTCCATATGTTAAACAGGACGTTGTGATCAAGATGCTCCATGTGGATCCTCATCAGCGTCTGACTGCCCCCCAGGTACTATTAGTCCATAAGATTACTTGGTATGCTTTATTAGGCTACAGGTCCCCCTTGATACTTTTTTTTACTGTAATATTAACCATTTATACTCTGTTGACTGGAAACATTATTCAATATGTTAAAGATGACATTTATTTATTCATTATACAGAGACAATCATCAGCACAGGAAATCATGTCCCTTACTGACCACGAACACATGTTTTCTTAACATCTGTGGTCAAGGTGTCAAGATAGCATACATTATATACTGTGAATAGTGGGCAATGTTTGTATATCACTCTTAATAACTTTCTCTGTGATACCTTCAAGGTTCTTCGGCACCCGTGGATCGTTGATAGAGACCAGCTCTCTGACCGAGCTCTCACCAGACAGGATGCACTCACTGTCAAGGTCAGACCTGTGTGCATGTGTGTGTACAGTAAATATCATCCGGATATTAGGACTGGTTATTCTCAGACAAAATGATTGGTGTTTCAGCTGGCAAAATCAAGATATTTTGTCAAATGCTGCTCACTGAGTGTGGCATCAGTATGTTATTTATATGTGTGTTTGTAAAAGTCTTGTTTCTATATTTTATTTATTTATTTTTTAAGTGACTGAGCTCTTAAATAAACTGTTGCTGAGATGTTTTGGGGTTCTAGAGAGTTCACATAAGCATAGATTTCTCTGTTTGTCCATTAGATGGCGCTGTCTTCCACTTATTTAGTTACTGGATCTATGAGGCTAGTATTAATATGATATCATACAATCTCCTTTTATTCCACCAGGGGGCACTGTCTGCCACCTACTCTGCTCTGAGGCGCTGTGCTCCTGCTCCCGTCCTGGAGCCCGTTCAGTCCTCCAGCCTGGCTCAGCGACGAGGGATGAAGAAACTGGGGAGTCCCAAAGTTAGCCCGGAGCCTAAAGAAAAGGAGTAGCCTCAACAATCTGATCGGAACCCACAAGAAAATTAGACCCACACAATTTATAAAGATTTAGTCTTTTTGAAAAGCACACAACGCATACAAGTGCGTACAGGCTTATAAACTGAATGTAGCAGATCAGAAACAAAATCTCATCCCAAAGGGATGAACAAAAATTTACCGTAACAATAAAGCAGCACCACTCGCACTGGCATCAGGATTAGCTTCGGTTCACCTACAAAGTTGAAGTTGCCCTTGATCTCAATTGGTTGTACCATTTATGTAAATTTAATTCTGAGAAAACATCTCTCATAGTTTGGTCATCGTGACCATAAAACTGCACTTGAACTGATCTGAGTGGACATTCGCTACGTTTCGGACATACACAGTACACATGGTGCTGTAGTGCAATATAAATAGATTAATTGTTACCTGCCTTGATCTATATCTACAGTAGCTCCAGCAGCTGAAATGGGACAAATAAGTCTGGTCCCCAAAATCAGAAAACGCAGCATTCAGTGCCACAAACAACATGCCAAATAGTCAGTTTACTTTTAGTTTTCAGACTCAGCACATACATGTATGTCACCGGGATTTCATGGACGGCCATAATAATACCGTCTTCCACAGTCATTACTCTATGACATTAGACATATGTTAGAATAACTTCGATTTGAATGAGGCACTGTCATTCAGATTATAATATTTTTCCTCCGACTAACAATCTTCTGAATTCTACAGAGGTTATGCATGTTTAAATGTAAATATCCTACCAAAGGGAATTATTACCTAAGTTAAAAATGCCATTGAAGTCTTATTGTTCATAATATGCTCAATAATTTTACTGTATGTATTGCTGTCTTCCATAAATGCAGCCTTTTGACTCTTATGAAATTTATTGTTAAATGTGTCACTACTGCACTTCCTGGATCAGATGGAACAGTGAGCTATGAAGATGTTTACGCTGAGCATAGTTTGTTGTGTTTATTCATAATTCAAAATGTCATTTGGCTTAAGAGTAGTCGTAGTGGCAAGAAAACCTGGAGAGCATCGTATGGCTCTTTGGTAAATGTCAAACTCTGCAGCCTGTACTACTTCGTATTATTAACTCCCCGTTAGGTGTGATAGTTCATCTTTCTGTGAGTGTGTGTCCAGTCGCCGCCAATAGGCTCATGTTTGCTGTTAGTGTCCGAAAGCCAAAATGTCTGAGAACCACTGTGTCAGATGATTGTACATACTGTCTATTGCTGCTGCCCTGATTGTATCCAATAATAAGTTGTACAATCACAAATACGAGGTAAGACTGAACAGGGTGTTTTGCAGATATGTGTAGCGCACTTTGTGTTGTACAGTTACAGTGTTGTTACCAGTAGGAATGTAGATTATGATGCTCCAAAATCAATGCACATACTTACTGGTCAGAGGTAAAACAAAACATATTGTGACGTGTAACCAATACGCGCCGTAGGTGAGATACAGTAATCATGTACATACTATGTTTGCCAATACACAGACTGTACTGTATGTGTTGTGGCACAACTCTAGGAGGCGGAGCTGGAACTGGTGCAACTATGAGTAGGCAGGTGAGGTTGTAGATATTGTGCTACGCCATAAGTTGAGGTAAAGCTGTAAATATTGTTTATTAATTTAGATTGTACATACTGTCATGCAACACCACCAATAAAGAGTTTAGATTGTATATATATATATAAAGTGTTGTACAACAATCCGCAAGCAGAGAAACTGTACATATTGTGTTTGCAGATATATTGAGATTGTACATATTATATTGTGTTGTGCATCCATTGCTCAGAGTGTACATAATGTCTATACCTGGCCAATCACTGAAATTATTGGCTAGAATGCCAAAGTTTTACAAATAAAGGAAAAGTATGGAAACTGCATTGAAATGATTTAAGAGTTTTTTTGTTTGTTTTTTTAAAAGAATCATGTTCATGTTTTGGTGTGTATGAATGCATTTTAACCATTTACCTGGAGGGGTTAATAAAGTATACTGTATAACAGGGAAAGAAACACACACTCTTAGATAACGACAGGCCTTTCTCACACCAGACACTTTGATATAGCAGGTTAGGTGTGATCAATAACTGTCCTACTTAACTGTCCCAGTAAGCCTGACAATGTGATGTAGAGCCAGCATGAACAACCCTGAAACAGAGGCAGCCAGATAAAATTCAGCCATCATTAGTTTCATTTTGTTTTATTATAAAAACATGTATTAGCACAGTGTAATATTGAACATTTCATCTCCATTGTCACATTTTGACTAAAAATACAAAAGTTGTTACACATTTTTTGCTTCACTTTCTTTAAATTTCAAATAAAGAAGTGATGTAATCAAAGTATAGTAAAAACAAGTTAAAGATCGCTGATAGCTCAAGGCAGGCACAGAATATTAGACAAGGACATTTAATAATGTTAATGTTTAACAAACTAATCAGTCTATGTACAATAATAGTAAGACTGCAAAATGAGTGCTTTTACATGCACATTAAAGCCATGGTAATGTTATGTGCATGTAAGCACTCACATCATTGTTTCAACTTTTGAACTTGGATATGCCATCTGAAATGCTCCAATAGAAACCAGGATGCTGTGTAAACACCTGATCCAGGTTTGTGAACTTTCTGTGTTTGTTCAAAGCAAAGTCACTGAGGTGAGGAGACACACCTGTGCACAGATGATCAGAAAACTGGATAGTGTTAGTCAACGTTCATGTATTCAGGGAAATGAATTACCAGGTTCCTCATGTTTCAGGATATGATCAAAATCAGGATACTAGTGCACATGTGAATGCACTCTATGACCCTCATGCTTCATATTCAAATAATATGAATGGCCTCACATCACAATATGCAAAAAAAATGGGTCACGTAGAGGACACTGTGTATGCAGCAAATGTAGACTTTTATCCAATACACACAAAGTTTGTTTCCGAACTTCTCATTCTCACTGTCCTCATCAGATACTGATGAATGTGCAATACTTGGGAGTTCCCCTGACTTGACTCACCACAAAAAAGTCACAATGAATTTCTTTCAGATATTCTTTTATTTCATTTGACATTCAGTCGAACACATTGAACTAAATGACAAATAGCGACAAAAGCTGGAGGAAATCAATATTATTTACACTGATTAGTGTGAAATGTATAGTTTTAGGTGGTGTGAGTTCAGCCACTATGTATTTCTCTCCATCCAGCATCATGTTGCCGCAAGCCCACTAGGTGGCAACCAATCATAGCCTATGCACTCCCACTCTCTCTCTTTCCATTTCTTCCCAGAAGTTGTCTCATAACCCCCCCACCCTCAAACCCCCACCCCAAAAAAAGAAGAAGAAAACGCTTTAATTTATATCAACCACCAGGCTCACACTCTGTTCCATAAAAGCTTTTAGCAGGCGCTGAGCTGATGTGTCAGGTGGGTGTGGCAGGCTCATCAGCCCTGACATTTAAGTGCAGTAGTGCTCAGAGCAAAAGGGATTGGAGGATATGAGTAGATACAGATGACAAGCCCCCCTGCGAGGATGATTGCAGTGGAGTGACAAGAGGAGACCAAACAACAGATAGAGCAAGGAGAAGGTGTCGGGAGGGGAGAGATGAAAGGCAAAAGATAGAAAAAGAGCTTCAAGAAACAATAACTCAACCCAACAATTACAGCTTTGTCAGAATTTATATTATCTTTCATGAAGGGAGAACTTTCCCCATCTTATTTCAACTCGGTGTAATGTCATTCATATTTTAGTGCAGGTTAATATTGTCACACTTGTGTAGCTTCAACACATCATAATCTTACTATGGCATGCAATCAAATAGCTCTAGTGAGTTTGGACTCTAGTGTTCTTTAAAAGTGAGCATGTGCAAGTGAAATACATCTAAATAAGAAGAAGGGAACCTGGTTCAGACGGCCAATGTTCAGGTCCTTGTAACACCAAACTGCTATTGTGCCCTTGAACAAATTACTGAATAATGGCACACTCTGGACGTGCTGTTTTGGAGCTTGAGATCTGTTCCTGCAAAGCGGAGAAGGTGAAAAGACCTTTACACCATCAGATTAAATGAAGAAATGTTTGGCAACAATTGGTAATTTGAATGCACACCAGCCTCTAGAATTCTGTATAGTAATTATTGCATCCAACACAGTGGAAAAGGGCATTATTTATCCCATTAGGTAAAGAAAAACTGTCCTGGAGATTATAATATAGATGGAGTGCATCATGTTGTAATTTGTACATGAAGACAAATGAAAATAATTAATTTGATTACTATTGAAAACAGTATCACTGGACTGTTGCCAGTAGTAGATCTGCTTTTCTTTTCTGGAAACACTTGGACATCATTTCACCATTTTTCAAAATAACCCTTTCTTGTTAACATGGATAAGAAATTATTTTCAGTGTTACTTGTTCATTTCTGAGCAAAGTGATAAGACATAGGTCTGTGCAGAGAGCAGAGCCATCTAGTGGAAGTCTATTTTCTTTGCGTATTTCCAGCCATACTGACTATCAAATGAGGAAAGGTGATAATGGATGCAAACAAACCATGAAAACGAGATGCTATTGACTTGGCCTTTAATTTAAAATGTGTATCTGTGTCTGTTCCTCTTCTGCTCAACAATCGTCTTCCGTCACAAAACAGACTTCTGAAGACAAGCGGCATACGCACTCTGACAGGGACGGAGATCCCACCACCTATGGCACTGGGTGTGCACGCACACACACACACACACACAGATCCACGGACACCCTGTGGCACTACAGCTAGACCTGCCACTCGGACGTTCACCGAATCAGACGGACAAATCTCTAACAGACGGCTCCTGACAAAGAGATTATCACCGTGACAGGGGAAGTGTGTGCAGCTGTGGGTGGTGGAGTTTTGCAGCGGGGAGAATGGGGGCAGGGAGGGAACTCTTTGTACATTCACACATTTGGCTCTCCTCTCTCACCATACCAGCGTTCAGAAGTCAAAGTCAAAGTTGCGTCCATCTGTGTGTGTACTAAATATATATCATATGCATGTCTGTGAGTGATGCATGTGAAGGACATGACAGTGAGGTGATGGGGTTTAAAAGATGATGACAGGTGGACAACTTGAGGAACATGTGTAACTAGAGGATGTTGTGAGATCAGAATAAGACATTTGAGGCATGCAAGAGGTCATTCTGCTCCTCTCTATCACTGTATACTAGTGAAATAAACTGAACTTTTAATGGATAGATTCTACGTGTCAAAGTCAGTTTAGTCCAAGACTCACCAACAGTCAGTGAGGAGCATTTCCATCATCTATATAAAACATGCAGAAATTCTTGTCTTGTCCTTCACTTTAATTGTGCAAAGAAATCTTTCCCTCGATGTTTCAACATCTGTTTATAAAGCAAAGTTTAGAATCATTATCAGAGTTCTTGACATTTCAGTCATTCATTATTTACCCATTTACCTCTCCTTTGCGGAGGAATAATCAGGTTTTTACTTTGTTTGCCACAGCAGCTGCGACATATCTCAAGTGTTGTTTATTTGTTGGCGATGACGTTAAAGAGTAACGGGATAGCAAACAAATTTAAACTTTAAGATTTAACTCTAAGAACTACAAGGTGCCCATTCTTATATGGATCATTATATCCATGAGAGTTGCACTGAAGTCATTAAGTGATGTCTGCTGGTGTAGTGAGCAGGCTGTCTTCCAAAGATCTATTGTAGCATAGAGATGTTTTGTATGAGACAGATCTGGATCAGATCAGCTCTGCTAAGTTTTGGATTCAGGTTGAGATTGAGTTTGTTTACTTTTAGAGAAGACATGCCGAGTTTGGAAGTTATGAAATGACAGAACATAACATCAATCGTACTCTGTGGCTGCCCTGGGCTTTATGGACACTCTTTTCAGTTCGGCTGTATTTTGAACTTCATCATAAAAAAAGTTTTTCTCTCTTTCTCCACGTAAGTCTGTATCAAGTCAGGCTGCTGAGGTCCCCTGGCAGTACCATGCTCTACCTTATACTGTAAGACTTCATAGTTTTTTTAAAGGAACTCTAGGTAAATATTTGATAAAATTACAAAAACCACAGCAGTTAAATAAAAGGCTGTTTGTATCAGTAAATACTGTACTGGCACACTGTGTAAATTGGGAGGAAATTTGTTTCCTAAAGCGTGATTTCACACACACTTATATTTATATATGTAAATGAATGACATACAAGCAAACTCA
>JBCAUF010000001.1:18901206-18923184 GCA_038406115.1 Haemulon aurolineatum | reverse complement strand
CTCTGATTGCCACCAGAGGAATAAATTATGTGCTAAACTTGATCTGACTTGGATTAAAAGATGATCGACAGTTCATGTTTGGCCCGCGTACTTTTGCTTTGTCTCCTTCATTAACGGGATACAAAGTTTGAGATCTTTTGTATCGGGGCCTCCTCTTGACCCCGTGGTTCAGTGTCACCCTGGTATGACGCGGGCTTGCAAGGGGCCTCTCCCTCCACGCATCACTCCCCCGGCAGACCCAGTCGACTGCACACTTCATTCAAAGGCCTCGAAATCTATGTTTGTTTGTTTGGGCTTTTAATTACTTGAAGCTGTACACAGCGAGGGTGGGTGTCTGTGAACGCATTTTATTCTCTTACTGATCCCTCCTTGTAGATGTGTGTGTCCCTGGCTGGGTTTGCGGGTGTGCGTATATTTGTGTGAGTGTGTGTGTGTGTGTGTGTGGGGTGTGGGGGGGGTATAAGTCCTCGTGCATGCGTCTGTGTACAGTCTGGCCTCTCAGTGTGAAGGTAGAGTCATCTGCTGAGGCATATGGCAAACCACAGCCCTCCCCCAGACAGTCGACCGTAGAAGCACACTCGCAAGAAAAGCCATCTGAGACTTTCTAACAAAATGTTGTTGTTGTTGTTTTCTTATTCCGCCTGCACTTTAAACATCCTGCTTCCTTACAGTCCCCATTCACAAGAGCTGCATTATCTATGATCCTTTTATGCAAAGATATAGGTCGATGCTTAACTTTCAGAACAGCTGTGTTGTCACAACATGCTCTGGCTCCAAGCCTATATGCTCAGCGCACAGCGGCCTTGGCCTAGTCAAAAAAGGTAGAGTGGCTAACTAGCAGATGTCAGCTGTGGTGGGAGCGGTCCCCCTGTCCCTCTCTGGCCTGGCCTCCAAACCCCTTAATCTGTCCCCTCCCCCTTCTCCACCCTGGGGAGTGAAGTGAATGAGCGGGGGGAAGACGAGGAGAGGGCGGGGGGGGGATTTTGGACCGAATCAGGTGTTGGGTGACTAAGCCAACACGGAGGTAATGAGAGGCTGTTAAGATGGGCATCAATGAAATGACCTTATGATTACTTTAGTCTCACTTGACATCGTTGTCATAAGAAACGATTCTAATTGATCAGCCGAGGTCACAAAGGTGTGCGGGCTGCTCACTTGAAGTCGGTGACAAGAGCGTTCGCGGCACTCGTTTCTAGTGTTGGTGCCTTTGCGCTAGTGTGGCCTTTGGAAGACCGTCTAGACTAGCAGCGGTGGGCTAGCTGGCCGAGGCCGCACCGGACTCTCTATCCATTATTGAGCAGCTCGGGAAGTTGAGCAACTCGCTGAAAGCCTCCTCACAGCAGCCCGGTGCCACAGTCCATCTGAAACATTAATTAGGCTTGTCCTAGCTTGGTCCTCCTCCATCATACTATCTCCTGCCACCATGCCCATCCCCACAAGTAAACACACAAACACAATAAACACAGTCTTCCCCTAAAATACACCCATACACACCTCACCTGCTGCTCAGACTAAGTGGTGTCCTGACCTATGCAAATATTTAGACTGAAGGTTTAGACTGGTCAGGTAGAAGTGTTTGGTATTGTCACGGGTCTATAAACCCCCAACTGCTCGTTCTTTTTAATAACCATCGAGCCTCTTCCTAAATTTAATGTAAAATATTCAATGTTCGCCTATTTTTGTTTGCATTTAAATTCAAGGCTGACCTTGAATAATTGATAATTTAGTTAATGAAATGTCTCCAAAAGTCGTGAAAAAATTCCCAGAACCAGAAATGACGCCCAGCAGATTTAATTTCATGATAAAAAAAAGCAACAAATCATTTACAGTTATTTTTAAAGCAAATGTTTCATTTATTTAGTTATTTATTTATTTGACATGAAATGATCACTTTGTCATAAAATATTTTATTTTTCCAAACAGTTTTAATTATTTGTGAAATAACAACTGTGAAAAGAATTTTGTTACATTAGATTGTTGAGAACTAGTCTGACCTCATCAGCCAATCAGCTGCTGTTTCTAATGTAACTTCATTATTTACAGTACAACAGTATTTTTTCCATTTCAATCTGTTTTTATTTTTTGTTTTTTTTAAAGTATATTTACATAGCAGGTTTTAAACAAGGGCATGTAACCATATTATCATTATGTTACCCACGATTGTCATATCAGATCATTTTAAAGCTTTGCCTGAGTTCCCAGATGAAATGAAGACGAGATTCTCTTGCTTTCTTCTCTAGCCTGAGAAGTGGTGGCCATTTATATTGTGTCATATATAGACTTTACTCTCTCAAGACATTAGACAGACAGAAAAGCCATCAGTGATGCAGTGTGAGTGATGCACTGAATCTTTTTTATTATTTCTATTTATTTAGTTCAGCAAGATTTCCAGCAAGCAAACACAAGTACAGCACCGAGGCATACAGCTAGACAAAACCCACTGAGCCAATCAACTGTGATAAAATTAGTCTTCATCAGTAACTGGTTACATGACAGGACTGTGGTTTAGTCAAGGTCAGACACTGCAGGGTGAGGTGAGCGCTGGGCTCTCCCTCCGACCTGTCATTCAGTGATCAGCTGACGCTCAAAAGAGTGTTCAGGGGATTTACACCGATGGAACCTGAGCTAATTGAGCCAGCGCAGACTTTGGTTGTAGTTGACGTGACTCCTGTTTGAGACCTTCATAAATTATAAATAAGACTTAAAAAAAAGATGTACAGTCGAGGTGAGCGTCTCCCTGATCACCTCCTTAAACCCGAGGAGCGGTGGAGCGCGTGCGTGTCTCCCTGACGTCATGCTGCCCTCCTGCCACCGTACGGAGCAGCTCTGTGTGGACATTTTGGATTCCTCTGACTTTGAAACTTTGGAGTCTTTGCCAAGGAGCCTCATCTTTGTATTTAAGTAAGCACAGAAGAAATATTATGGCCCAAACAAACACAGTTAAAAGTTTTAGCTCACCCTCTCCCTCGTGCAGACACTGCATTGGCCATACTGTACCATTAGTGTTGTGAATAATTTGTTGTAGCCAAACTCTTACACCGACTGTAATTGCTGCATTAGGGTGACCTCGGATACCCCCTAAGTGCTGTTGGCCCCGACTGGTGGGATATGCATACTTTAAAAGTAGGACAAAAACGAAAAGGAAGAAGAAAGAGTGGGGAAAAGACATGAAGGCATGAAAACTGCATTAGGCGGTGGCAGCCAACACAGAGAGGAGGATGTGAATGATTCAAGAGGCAAAGGGATTAATAATGCAGGACTCCCTCTTTCCCTCCATCCCAGTGTCCCTCTCCCTCTCTCTCTCTCCCCCCCCTCCCCTCCCCCTCCTTTTACTCCACCCTTTTGTACATTCCTCCTCCATTCTTTTCATCAGATGCATTTGCCCCTGATTTGTCCTCTCTGTCGTCAAGTCGCCGACCTAACCAGTAGGGGGAGCCCTCCCAAGCCAATCAAAAAGTCTCCACCGGTGTCTCCCACTTCCCGTCCATCCTCCCCCCGCTGTGCGCGCCAACCTCTTTTGTGAAAAATTGCTGTCTGATGAAGTAAAAAATAATTCCAGCACGTCGCCGTCTCCTCCGACTTTTCCCGTGCCACGTTCATAGATGTATGCCGGATGTAAGGTGTATGTCCGTTCACCTGCCCCGGCGGCACCTGTAACCCCTATCGGCGCTCTTTCGCCCTCTATACCTCATCGCCCTCACCTAAGCCATGGGCAGAAATGACCTGGCCACGGGAAGTGATGACCTAATTTAATTGCAACACTGATGGCCCGTCAGGAGGCTTTTAATTACCTGCTCATGTTTCTCTCTCTCCTTCTCTCTCTCTCTCTCCCCCCGCCTTCTCTCTCTCTCTCTCTCTCTCTCGGTCCTACAGGACAGGGCTCTAATGGGCAGCATAACCAGGCTATGTGACAATGCCATAGCCCTGGAATCATTCAAAGGCTCCGAGAGAGAGACCAACCCACTCTACAAAGATTACCATGGTAAGAACACACAAGCACACACACACACACACATTCGCTTATCTTTCTGTCTCTTTCCCGACAAATACACACACGTACGTACACACAGGCGGTGCATTAAGGCTGGGGCTGGGCTGTGGATGGAGGCAGGGCAGCCCCCTTGCAGGCCAGGCTGTCAGCGCGCGTTAGTGTGCTGCTGCTCAATCAGACGTGCTCCTCAGTAGACAGGCCGGGGGGGATTCAGCTGCCACGCTGTACCCCCCCTCCCCCTCCCTCCTCCTCCTCTTCCTCCTCCTCTCCCTCGCACCCTCGCCCCCTTCCATCCCTGCCTCCCCACAACCTCCCCCCCCTCCCTCCCTCCCTCCAGCAGAGCCTCTCTCCCTCTCCCTCTCGCCTCGCCCCCTCTCCATCCCCAGTCCCATACCCCTGAGGCTCTGGAGCAGAGCAGACCAACACTGGGGAATCGATATTCTCACCATCACTCTCCCTTCCTCTCTGCCTCCATCTCTCTATCCCTCGCTCAATGTCTCCATCGCCAGCATGCTCTGCTAATAAATGGAGGGCAAGGCTTTCAGTCAGTCCGGGGGAAGAGGACGCCGGTGAGGGACGGTCGGAGAGACGCAACATAGTTCGTCTGCCCCCCCCCCACCCGCCCCCCTCGCTCTCTCCCGGCCCTCACCGCCACTTTTCCTCCACGGTTTTTACCATTCCCTCCTTCTCCCGTTTGCTCCCCTCTTTTCTATCACTCCATCACACTCTTCACGCATAAAGGTCAGTTTAAGCGAGTGGGGTATTTTTAGCCGCGCCTCTCGAACTCTCCCACTCACTCTTGCGCTTTTTTTCCTCCCATTTCTCCCCTCCCTCCCCCTCCTCGGGTTAGACAGCCCCGGTTGTGACAGATGAAGGGATGAGGAGTAAAAACATTCAATGGCAGATTTTGGTTTCATCCAACAGCATGTTTTATTTAGACAACACTTCCTGTAGTGATCACATTCCTCTGCATTGCAAAGGCAGGTGGCATGTAAACCCGTTCAGCGTACGAGCGTTGTCGTGCATCACTTTTTAAAATGATTTAATTTCACAGGAATGATGTTTGGAATTCCCAATTAATATTGTTAAAATTTTCTTGTTCAAGAGTATATTTGCCCTCTGTTTAACCAGCCAGAGAAATTCTGGTTGGGTTATGAAATACATTTATGTGCATGATTGTTTTGATGTGTGTTCATGAGTGCAAACGCATCTGGTACGAGTGTGAGAGTGCGTGCGGACGCGCGTGCGTGCGTGTTTGCGGCAGCAGTTCAGGGCTGCTCAAAGCATGCTGGGAAGCCTGTCACTGCAAATCAGGCAAGGGGAAATCACCCAAGTGCACAGAGGAGAGAACCCACCATCCCCCACTTTCTCTGTCTGTCTCCCTTTCTCCATTACTCCCTCGATCTCTTCTTTCCTCTCTCACGCTCATTTATACCTCCCCACTTCTACAGTACTTTTTACAGTTTTACGGAAATGTAACTTTGTGGTGACAGGAAATGAGAAACGAAGAGGGAAGAAATACTCCCAAAGATTCCTCCTGTCCTTTGCAGGAATCCCTAGCTAGTATGTTTTCTTTTTGTCACTCATTGCTACACTGTGTCCTTTAATTGGCAGATTTTACAGTATGCCCGTGCTGCACCCTGTAGGGAATAATAAAGAGTGGAAATGTTAATATAGAAATGTTTACATCTGATCACAAGTCATGTCTTTGTGAAGTTCTGTGTTACACTAACAGTGACACATTTTTTTAACTATTTAGTACAAATGTAGATGTAAAAATACAAATCCAATCAGGACAAATGTAACACTAAATATTTTGCACAAAATTTTCAAAAAAGATACAGCAGGTAGATCTTCTGTGCCTCAAGTGAAAACAAGTTAGACGTCAAGAAGACAAAAATGAATTGTTTCGGTCATAACAAAAGTTATTTGAAGTGCACAGAAATTAGGATATTATTTATCGTTTTATTTTTTAATTTTAATTTTTTTTTTTGCAGTTGCCACTTTTGCATAGAAATCTGCAAATGTATTCCACAAAGGGATCATCTATCTATGAAATCAATGTGAGAAAACGCTATGATGATCAATACAAGACAGCAATTGTCATTTATAACAGCTGTATTGAGTTTAAAAATTTTGGTTGAATCCTTTGAATAGTTAGTAATAATCCAAAATTAATATTCAATGTGTAACTTAAACAGATACATAATTACTTTATTGTCTATAGAAGAATCTTACTCGGTTGTTTTTTATCGGCAGAATCTGACATAAAACGTGCACTTTGAGGATAAGACTGGAACATCTTGCTTGTGATTTTCTTGTACATTCTGCTCTCACTGTCCTTCACAGGCCTGCTACATGTACGCCAAGTACCTCGCCTGAACTGTCTGGCAAGTAAACTCCCTGACCACAAGGACCTGGCCTTCAAGCTCAAGAGAAAACAGTTCAGTATTGAGGTATGTCATCAAAGTTACTCAGCATACCCTGGGTTTGTTCATAAACAAAACATGGCGTTCTACCCTCTTGTTGTATTTTTAATGCTGTCTCCGAGTCAGATTTTTTTCTTTGTTTGTTTTATTTTGTTGCCCCAATTTTATACCCCTAATGTGTTTTTTATAACTCGCTGTGTAACCATTAACCTAAAACAAGAGCTGAATTTAGATACAAAGTAATTATTTATAAAGAAAGCCATTACATTTGTTACCATTCATCGTGTTCATAGCAGTGCTGAAATTAAGTGATGGTGATAAAGAAGAGCCTTGCATGTTGCCCAGGTGCTTCCACCCTGTTTACTTTTATCTGTTATTGGGTGTCAAAATCAAAGGTGAAGCTATCGATTATACACTGTTGCAGCCACACTTGCTTCAGCGTAATGGGAAGAGGCTGCAGGGTGAGAAAAATGTCTACCTAGATTCATAAATATACAATGAAAAAAACAAACACACTGGGGGCAGTTTAACTCAAAGGTATTTATATTTTGATATACTAAAGGACTATAAATTAATCACCAGCCATGATATTGATGCATGGTCGTGTCCCCAGCCAACCATGACGGATCACAGCAAACAGGTTTGCACTATCAAAAACATTTTAAGCCACAATCGCTCTCAAGAGAACAAGATACTGGAGGTGCCGCTTACTTTGTCTGGCAGGTGGCTGTTCTTTCACTCCCCAGCTGATAACAGCCGTGACCTGTTGAGAAAGAGTTGCAGCAGACAGCAGCTCTTCCTTATGCTACCTGTATACTTATAAGCTCATTTCAATGGCAGCGTGATCGGTGGTGTTTTAAGGTTTAAAAGATTGGCGTGGCATCAACTACTTTGGACAGATGCAAGACGAGAAAATTGCACAGTTTTAGAATTTGATATAATTATTCATCTCGTATAGCAGGGCTGCAAGACACTACAGGAACAGTTGAAATGAGGTAATGTTGTCAGACAAACACTGCCTGCATGCTGGAGGACAGCAACAGGAGAAGAGGAGGAGTGGCATTTGGTGCGAACCCTTGTTTGAACTGAATGCGAGAGGGAGGAGAGCAGAGGATTGGAGGAAGAGGAAGGCATCTCCATGAATAAAGGCGAATAAAGTATGTCACTGTTCACAGGATTAAACGGTTCAGCAGCTGTGAGTCCTGCACCAGGTCTTTGATTCACCATAACATCGAGCCATGGCCATTATAATCTGAGGGAAAAAAAGAGCTGTCAGCTAGTTTGTAAGCGGTCAGGTGGTCAGTTTCTGAAAATCGTTCCTCAGCCTGTGAGATGATGATGTTGCACGCCTCATTCATAACTGGCATTGTATCTGTGACTTTTCCTACCTGGTTCATCTGCATATCTCTCAATTTGCAGACATGTATTTTCACCATTGCCTTTCAACCAAACAAGTGCACCAGTTGCATCAATGGTCCAATTTTTACAGAATATTGTACAAATCATCCTCCTCTGGCATCCCCTTACCTCGTATATGCATTAAAAAGCTGATTGTGAATCGTGCAAGAGATGTCCCTGTAAACTGGCAGAGCATCATAGTGCCTCCAGAGTCTCGAAACTAATCTGCAAATTTCACACGTGGTTTAAAATGGGCATCACAAAAATCCCATGTTTCCAACATGGGTTAATACATCTGATAATCTAACTGAGCACACACCTGCTGTCCTCAACTTGCTGGTTATGTGGCTCATTTCCACATTTGTGTGTACTTTCAATCTGGATAGCAAACCCAATTTTATTGCATAATCCTCCCCGTAAAATGCTTTAGAGCCTAAAAACCTGTCCCTGACCAGGTAACTCCTTCAAATGACACATACAAGAAGCAAAAAAGTGCCTTCTTTGACAAGCTCATGGAGAACCGTACATGGTACTTAAACCTGGAATCATTTTTACCAGTAGTTTGGTTGATATCAGTATCCTGCGGCTGGTGTTAACTGAGACATTTCATCTCAGGTTTTTGCTCAAAGGTCTGACATTCACGTTTGTGCTTTGGGAGATAATCCACTTTGTTCATGGTGACAGCACTTGCTCTCCTTTTAAGAAGAAATACAAACCTCTGCCAACTACAAACAACTGATGACAACAATACCTGACCACAATATGAGATATTGAGTGTCGTCTTCCCTTACTTGGGACACTTGACATTGCAAGCATGCATAGCGGCCTCTCCAGCCAAGAGCAATTAACACCATTTAACCACTGAACTTAATTTGTATTATATTATATATTAATAAATAATGAGGAGAATTTTTATATTAATCTATAAGGTACTCAGAATCAATAAAACCCCACTTTGTTCTGCTGTCAGCATGTGGGGCTTTGCCCCCTTACCCTAAATGCCCCATCACCTGCTCTAAAAGTGATATCCAAAGGGCGTCTGGTGTAAGGTCTGTTGGCAAAAATGTTTTCTTCTGAGGGTTGGTTACAGGGTTTTTTTTAATTTGCATCAAAGCTCAAAATTTCTCAAGTAGTTTCACCATTTTAGGATTTATAGAGTACAGTACACAGTGTATGTACACAGCATTGGATTGTATGGCCTTTCCCTTTCTTATTTCATTTTGATTCATGATTTTTAATCCTTTTTCTCTTGCTCTTCCTGTCAGACATGCATCCATTTCGCATGTGTCACATCATCACTCTCACTCAGAGCAATCAATCTGTCACTGAACTACCACTCTAGAGACAAATTAAGGGGCCCTCCTCTTAGCTCAGGCTCATGATTGGTCCTCATTACATTATCATTACCTTATCACACCCTCTGGTCCTTGGCTCTTAGTGAGTCCTATTGTCTCAGGCAGGAGGTGAGGGGGAGGAGAGGAATGCCCCCCCTCAAAGCCCTTCTCTGCATCCTACGGTCAACCCCTTCTCATTTTCTGCCAGCCTTCCCCGTCCTTCCAACCTTTTCTCCTGTCTGTCTGCATCGGCCCGCTCCCCCCTCCTCTCTCTGACCCCCTGAATAGGCCACTCCAGTATAGATTTATAAGGTCCGTAAAAGTCAAGGTGGTTATCCTCAGTGGTCTTTTAATTAGGCCTCTATATTGGGCAGGCCAGGGGGCAGAGGCCTAGAGCATCGCTGTAGCTCTGTGGGGCCTGGATACTGTGTCATATATCCCAGCAGTACATTGTAAAGATCAAGCTTTGTCTGTCTTCCTTGTTTAAGGAGTTTTATTGGAGGTTTTTTTTCTTTCTTCTCTCTTTTTTTTTTTTGTTGTTGTTGAATGGTCACCATCACCACCCTCACCCACGTGGCATTAAAAGAAAATCAGAGTGATTTTCACATAGGAGTTTTTTTTTTGTTTTTTTAAATTCTTAAACGGCTGTGATTGCTGACATAATACATAGTGCATAATTTGAACTGTCAATCATAATCCTAAGCCATGACACATGCTATGTGTCAGGGAATTTCCCAGAGAACATTGTACCCTATCACCAGTCATGCAGCAAATCAATCAAAACACAGATTAGTCATTGTTATACCCTATTACCTTCTCTTGTTGTGTTCTCTGGCGCCGTGATCAGCTGACATTAATTTATTCATCACCTTAGATGGAGATGTCACGAAGGTATGAGTGCCTGTTGGCTCTACGTACCTGGCTGCAGAGGCATTGGTTTATGTCAGTACATGTGTGTATTTTCACACATGCACTGCAACCCTGAATATTTGTAGACATCACTGGAGGACCTGTATGTGGGAACACAAACCCCACATTAAATGGTCTTCTAGCTCCCTTATGCAGAGTCCGACCTCGCCTTAAGAAAATGGCATAGGCATATTTTTAATTGGTGAGAGCGTGTCTGACACAGGCACTCGCCTGTTGTGTGCTCCATGCGTGAAGGTGCAACGCTGCACAATGTCTGGACGTCATCTTTCACATATTGTTCACAATTAAAATGAGAAAACAGCCCATGTTTGCATGCAAGACTGCCATTATATCTGACTACGTGGCTCATCTTATACTGTGTTTGACCTGTTAGTCAACTGCCTCGGTGGGCCACTGATTGACACATGAGATGGTGATTGGATTCTAAGCCCAGTATCTGAAGTGTGACAGCTCACACCATCCCTGCTAATCATCTCATTTACTCAAGCTACAGGACTCCTCTGCCTGGGGCCACAGAATACAGCAATCTCTTACGGAGTTTTTTTTTTTTGTTTTTTTTTTTTAACACCATGCTCACAGTCTTTCTTCTTCTATGCATCCCTCGTGGTAGTGATAGACCACCTCTCCTGCTGCTCCGTGCTTCTTTCAACTTTTGACTCTTCTTCCACAATTTAAGTGCGGCGTATCCAGCCTTGCTCCGCGTATCATCTATCTGGATTAATTTGTGATGTGGTGGCAGTGAATGACAGGTGATTGACAGCGCAAGCTCCTCAGCAGTTGGGTCAGGCAGCTACATGTCACCGCAACTGTGCACGGACTCACACTGGTAACTAATTTCTTAACTGCCGTTTGACTCATGCTTGTGTCACCTACCACGTCAATGCGGAAAAGCATTTGTTTGCCATTGCGCAGAACACAGGTTTCGTTGATAAATACCTTTAATATTAATTTATTTATATGGATTTTTCATAATTTGGATTTTGTTTTAGTAGAGTCATTCCCACTCGGCACCATCATTTAAATTCTGTTGGTTCCGTGATAAGGTTACCATGCGAGCAGTTGACGTTTCCAAGAGTTCAAGCTGCGGTTGATGAGCGGTTATTAGCCATGGCGCCCGAAGCCAGAATTAACCCGTGGCCCTGTCTGAGCAGGTAGGGGAGTGTTAGGTGTTTGGACAAGATTAACACATACTCACAGATACAGACAAACATCGCAGACTCCCACACGTAGAGATATTGACATTCATGCAGCGGCTCAAGCGCATACTTATTGAGAAACGCATGCACATATGTGACACGCGATGTGCGTGAGAATTCTCAGCCGACACAGGCCTTCGTCACTGGTTTCACAACGTAAGATGCTTTGAGGATGAGGCTGTGAAGAATGTAGATGGTTCGCAGTTACATTCTCCTTACCTTTGTTTGACCTTCTAAACTGACAGGCAATGTGCCTGTGGGGTACTGAGGTGCCCAAGGCAGGTCACGGGGTCAAATACAGTATAAGACGGGGATTTGTGTCAAATTAGTCTCCTCTTAGAGAGGCTATTTGGAGGTGTCTGCTGCTCTGATGAGCTCTGTCACATGGACGGCATGTTTGGGTTTCACAGAAAGCTTAGTAGTCTGGAGAACTTTCGCTTTTATTGTAATGATTTTGTGTCTTTTTAAAATCCTCATTGGAGAGAATCAGTATAAGAAGATGAAGAGGAGGATGACACATGGTGAAGGACCTGGGCCACATTCAAATTTAAGATTGGTGGTTCGAATGTCATGTTGATTGATGAAGGAGTTGTTGTAGTCCACAGTTTATAACTTAGAAATATAGTTCAAACCAGCTAACTAAAAACTGGGAAAATTGACTGGGGAAACGCTGAATATGCCCATGTTCAAACAGACTTTACCCCATTAAGACAAAATGCAGCCCCCTTTTTCCTCTCCTCTGATGCAGCAGGTGTACCAGCATTGAGAGATTTGGCTAGAAAATACAGGGTGGTCCTGGAAAAAAGTTCATTACGCCTCTACTTTTGCCAAAATAGAGTGTGATGTCATCTGTTAAAAAGTGCAGTGGCCAATCAAATAGAGGCAAAAACACGTTCCTGGTCGATTACTTTGTAACACAAGCACTATGTTTTTGCTGTTACACTTTCAATCATTGCAATGAAAGACGAAATAATTGCTCCCATGAAATTGCCAGCTTGAGTTGTAAAAACCTGTCTCAGAGTGTTATTAACTGCTGTGCAGTCTTTAACACCTGATAGGCCTTAATGTATCTTTTACTCAAACTGGACTTGGATTGGATTTCATCATCTCACTGGTACCTGAAACAACACTCCTCAGCCAACGCGGTCCCTGGGCTGTTTTAACGCTGTCTGTTTTCAGCCTGAGCGCCCACAAATAAGTGTGGGAAAAAAACAACCAAACAAAATGCGTCATGTCAGCCAAAGTCTGGTTTTAAAGGTAAATATGCACTAATTCAATAGGTAGTGCTTGATTTTAACTCTCACAAGACCAGCTCAGCAATCATAGTCTCAAGCTGTCCAATGACCTCTCATCCCACATGACATGAACTTGGCATCACCCAGCTGAGTAAATTTTTAAGCTGAGTGGAGGGGGGAGCAAAGAGGGAGCATAAAAAGGGGATGAAGATGATGATGGTGCTGAGTAGAAGACTTAAAGAGAGGAGGAAGCCGAACTGAAAGAGTCCGAGGGAGGTGTGCGGAGTAGGTTAATGTTTCTTGGCATGTCCTCAAAACGTCTTTAAGACAACGCCTGTGTCTGCCCCCTGTTGAAGCCTGTGGGTGCCGAGGGAAGGGTGTTAATGGACCTATGTGAGGAACAGAGCGAAGGCTCGGAGAGGAGGGGGGAGGCATAAGCGGAGAGGAGCAGTTAAGTGATTCTCAGGTCAGGTCTAATTAAAATGAGGGCTTTTCCTCAGAGGCACCAAACCGTCTTATTGAGAGAGAAATAAAAAGGGAGGGAAGACAGAATTGTAGAATGCAGAGCGAGTTAGACAGAGACCCGGCCCTCAGGGCTTGTTTGTGTATTTGTTTATATGTTTGTTTGTATTCCATGCCTGGTCGTATATCTGCCTCCCCATGTCTCAAATAACGCTTGGTACGAAAGATCAAAGAACAGCCAGTGTTGAAAAGAACTCATATGGAGAAAGAACCAAACTGGGTCATTTAATATTTACTTCCATTAGTGGATAACACTGACTACTCGAAGACTGAGAGTAAACTAAATACAAACAGTAGGCTTATTGGATGTCCTGAACCTATTAGAAGCATGCAAAAAAAAGGCCATACATTCTCCGTACGTCTGCCTCTGATTCCTGCGTCTGCCTTGGGAATCACGATCAGATGGGAATGGACCTTCAGAATAATATTCCAATTGAATAATTTATACTTCTTCCCTTGGCGCGCACCAGCCTCCGTCGCATTTTGGAATGAGGTGTGCTCATGGTCTGTGCGTGTATGAGAAAGAGAAAGGGAGAGAGCCCGGTGCAGGCCGCCCTGTGGCACGCGATCGGACCCCTCAGCCGAACAATATTCACAACATACATCAGATTTGCATCTATTATTTAGCAGGGATTTTATCTATTCTGCAAATGTGCATGTGTGTTTGAAAAGGCCCGGCTTGTAAGGTCTCTGTGCTGAGTCTTGGGTGTGTGGGGGGCGGTGCAAACATGTGCATGTTTTTCAGGTTTGTTTGTTTAACTTCTTAAATACAGATCTTTGTGAAATCTAGTGATTGAGAGAACCTAACCTGCTCCACTAGCGGCAGATCCCATAAAGCATCCATTGAGGTTTTTGGCTGGAAGTGCAAATCTGGCTCCCTACAGTGGCTTGGTGATCTGTTGTTAAGTCACGGCACGGGCGATATGTTTATCCTGACAAGGTCAAGGTTCAGAAATCATTAAGGACGCTGGCTAAAACAGTCCCCCTTGACTTTTTGCTGTTGTGGAGCGCCTAAGGAGAAGAAGTAGCAGCAGTTGTGTTTGCTGTAGTCGGGGTAAAGATCAGCAAGACAATATCTGGGACTTTGCCAAATGTGCTGCCCCCCATGCTATATCAACACAACGCCGAAACATTTCTCGCAAACCGGCAGTATTAAAGGAAAACAAAACAGGGCATATGTGCTGCTCCTGCCACACCGAGTAAGATCGTGGTCTGCATGAACTCGCCCTGGAAGTGAAGCTGTTTCATCAGTGAGCAGTGAACCCTTAACATGGTCCACGCACCACTCAGCCCCCATCAGACTAGACTGGCCACACTGGACTCAGACCTGATTAAAGTAGCCCTAGTTGTCTTCAGCTCCCATTAGAGAGGGAGAGAGAAGGGGAAAGAGGCTGCAGCTTAACATGCCACCCTACATCCATGGGGTCTTGTGGTACTATAGGGTACGTGTGGTCAGAAGGGGCTCTCTATTAACATAATGGTAGTGACTGGAGAACCATAGGCCCCCTGGTGCTTGTAAACCAGTTCCTCACTGTATCCTTGGCTTCTGAGACATTTTATGGTTATCTCCTAGGCTTTAGAAAGTAGTGTCTAATTTTGCCTTAGGTCCACACAAATATTGTAAAAACAGCCAGATGTTGGTCCAAACACTCAAGTGCTCAATAATCCAGATATACAGCGCTCTAAACGGCATCCATCCTAAAATTGCGCTAAATCAAAGTTAACCTCACTTCACTAGAGAGTGGTGAAAAAGCAGAAGTTGTCCTGTTTTGTTCGCCGTAAGTCTAAACCAATTTAAATTCTAAACCGGCCAAAGTGAAACGGTCGCCCCGCTGCTGTCGATCCACACAGAAAGTTAAAATTGCCACCATGGGCACAAACAGCTCCACGGTCGGAGTGGTTCAAAGGTGGAATGTTGATCCGGAGCAGGAGCATCAAACTCAGGAAGGCTCGCTGCTTGGGTCCTAAAAATAACTTTCCCACACTCTCACCGCTCGGTGTCCTGGGGGGGTCAGGAGGAGGAGTGTGTGCATGTATTTCTGTGTGTGTGTGTGTGTGTGTCTGCGCAGTGTTTATGTATTTTGCGCTGCTTGTTATGTGGATGAGTTTGAAAACACAGATGATGCGTCCGATGGGGTGCTGTCCACACTAATTTTCCGATTGTTTTACAGAGCATCTGTTTCCAGAAACAGTTTCGTCTCTGCTTCTTCCTCTTCACGAGTTTGGCAGACTACAAATTTGTGCATTTTCAGTAGAGTTGAATTGACACATATTGATATAGATATGGCCAGAGACTTTACTTTGTTTAAGGACGGTAAAACAAGATTCCTATGTGTCTACCACTTTCTTAGACCACCTATTATTGACAAATCTTTTTATTTTGTGTAAAATAGTTATTTGGTCAAAAGATCATTCAGAATAGTGCTTTTAGACCCTTGAGATTCCAACTTAAGTCTGTGCAATCAGCTGATATCACAAAAAAATATTTGTCTTCAACTACATTTGCAGCATCTGATTGGCTACATTGACATACAGTTGTATTGATCTGGAGGCAAAAGAAAGTTTGCTCCTTAACAGTACTATTTAATCAAAGTACTTGGTCGTGTCTTCGAAGGTTGACAAACAAACGTCAACGGTTTTTAGAGGTTTGTCTTATTGTGAGGAGTCCATCATTTCTGGTCTCACAGCAGAATATGTGCACTTACTTCATCCATTTGTTTGCATCACAAAAACGTAGGCTCAGAGATGCCAGATCATTTGGACACTCAGCCTTTTTCTAAACACTCTCCTTGTCAGCTATCCCTCAATGAGTCCTCGCTTGACGAAAACAAATTGGGTGTCTTGATCCTCTTTCTTTCTCTTTATCTCCAGGCACACCATAAAGGCATTTGTTTCAGCTAATCACGGGAGCTACTTAACCCCTGCTACTGTGAATATGGTTGTATTTAAAAAGGATTCACCCAACAGTCAACACAGAGTTGTTTAAAGTGGTGTCGGCCATTGAGAGGAGTTGGCCCGGCCGCTGAATGTGGCAGCGCTCATGAATTTTATGAGGGCAAGTGTCCCTGTCCTTCAGAGTTCACAGGTGGCTATTGAAAGGCCCGGCCAGATGATGGAGGATAGTTAGGACACATATAGAGCTCTGAATAGACTTTAATTACACTCAGCAGATGAGTCAGAGGGCCATTGGAAGGACAAGCCTGCACTTCAAAAGGCAAGTTAGAGGGCAAGGTGATGGCGCCCTATCAAAAAATTTGGCGACCCCCCCTTTCCATGAATTAGGGCGCATGTGTGAGTCAGTCTTGTGTTTGTGCAGCAGAAATAGAACAATTTTCTTTGTGCATTCATCAATGTGTGTGTGTGTGTGTGTGTGTGTGTGTGTGTGTGTGTGTGTGTGTGTGTGTGTGTGTGTGTGTGTGTGTGTGTGTGCCACCTTACACACACACGTGAATGTGTGAAGGTGGGGGGAGGCACTGGGTGGGAGAATACTCCAGTGTGTGGCTTAACCAAACTTTCCTTTTGTCCCTAACAATGATGAGTGATGATGAGTGACAGGGGTGTTAGGAGTGGGATCTGGGGAACAGAATGCGCCTAAGCAGCACTCACCCAAACTCGCACAAAAGGCAGCAAAAGGTCAAATCTGAGGCGACCTTCTTATCCATTGGCATATAATATTGCGCCATGTTACGTGTCACATAATTAGCTAAAACGTTTCTTGCCTCTTTGCTGCACTTAGACTGGCATGCGAGTATAGTTTTTATGCAGTTTCACTACCATCCTGTAGATGATTTTGTAAATAATTATTTTTCAGGCAGTTATAGATTTTCTACTGGGAGTCTTATCATTGAGCCCCTGTCGTACGTTTTGCCTTTTCTTATCCTTTTCTTCATTTCAATCTTCAGACCCTCTGCAACAATTCTGAATATCAATCCAACCAAAGTACATATTAGTACAACCCCCCACTCTGAAGCAAGTAAAAAAAAAACATGCACAGTTGTCCTTTTGTGACGCAAAATCCATGCATTCTGCTTACACAGCCCAACAACACACACAGAAACCCCTCCCTGCACCCCCACACACACATTACGCCCCACCGCTAGCTGGGGATGAGGAGGACTTGCGTGCAAGTGTTTCCCAGGAGGCAGTTGTAGACTGAGGGTTCTGAGGCCCGCTGGCTGGCTCTAGATGGCGGTTAGCGAGGAACCAGTTTTTCTTTTTTTCTTTTTTGCCTGCTCTCCTCCTTCCCCTCCCCCTTTCTGAGCTCAGGCAGTGATCGTAATGGGGGGTGACAGCTCACCTCTCCCTAGCGTGCCTACGGTCCTCGGAGCGTTAGACCCCCCCGCATAACCCCACCGCCACCCCCCCAAGTCCCGGAAGGCCACAAAGGTTACTCCATATGTTAGTCTGAGGATTCTTATGAATCTTCTTTTTTTCTTCTTTTTTCTTTTTTTTCCCTCAGACAAGTATATTTTCTGTCAAGTGCAGAAAAATTTATATGGATCACATCAAATCAGGTACTTTTCCGTTTGATCTCCTCTCCAAAAATACAATCGCTCTATATAGAGTCTCTTTTATTATTTTATTATTATTTTCTTTCTTTTTTTTCGCTCTGTCATCATCTGCCTCTCATTCGTCTCTGTGAGTTGCGACTCAGTGGTGTGAACAGATCCAGGGCCTGGAGTTTCACATCTATTAAAGGCTTCATGTTTGGAGAGGGAAGTGATCTGATGGCCTGATGTTGTACGCTCACTTACACAGACTGTTTGTATGGGGACGACATGTGCGCTTGCTTCATCGCCCACCCTGAATGCGTGTGTGTGCATGCATGTGTGTGTGTGTTTCTGAGCCTGTGCTTCACGTCCAGTGTATCCTTGCACGCTGTTGCACTTATTTTTGATTTGCCTAACTATTGTTTCACATCTTTAGCTTTATTTGGGAATAAGAATGGCCAACACGCACCTCAACTTAATTGCAAGTTCAGAAAGTTTGAAGAAATTCAGTTTTGTTGAGTCACTCAAAGACATGATTGGAACGTTTTATGTCTCGTCGCAAACTTTTTCGCTTATTGAGTGACTTCATTTGCTCATCAGAAATAACCTGCGTGCCTCAACTAGAGGAAAGATCTCACTGAACGTCTCTCTCTGGATAAGTCTCATAGGACCTGAAAGTTAACAGCCTCCTTTGATGCACATCCTCAAAAAAACACTCGCACTCGGCCGTCGTCGTTTGAGCGCTCTGCATCAACAGAAGTCCCGCGAGGGGACGGGAGACGTAATGTGCAAAATTATAATTAAATCAGTACAGGGAATTTCTCCCCCCTCCCTCCCTCTCCCTCAATAGATAACACATCTTGGTTGTTTGCGTGCGTGTCTTTGAGTCTCTGCAGGAGTGTTAATGCTTGTGCAAGTCCTGGATAGCCGGGCCAGTGAAATTGTATAATGAGTAGCGTGCACATTGAAAGGAGGGTTTGCGTGCTTCGGCGGCGAGGAATAGCGCACAAAAGCATGTGTAGTGGTGAATATTAGAGTGGGCAGAGTGTTAGCAAGGTCACTCTGTGTACAGAAAGAAGTGCTTTCCCATCTCAAACTCACTTGCTCTCCGTCTCACTCTTTCTTTTGTCAGAGGCTCCCTCCCTCTACTCCTCTTTTTTTAATCATAGGCTGCTTTTTAAGAGTGTTGCGCTCTCTACATTCGGAGCCCTTATCCCAACTTAACAGCCTTCACATTCACCCTTTTTCACCTCATTTGCCACCTGACACAAAGTCAGCTTGGCATCTTATAAGCTGGTGGCTGTTTTAAGATGTTGTAATCATGGCGAACATTCAAGCCAAACTCAATTGCTGAACCTCGTTTGCCCGCCCATCCTCAAAAAAAGAAAAAAAAAAAATAAGATAGGCAGCCTCATTTGGATGGTTCGGACAGAAGTGCAGAGACACAGCGGCACTGCTGTGGGAATCAATCTGCAATGTTAGAATATGCGAGATAAGTGCCAAAGGGGGTGTGTGCAGCTTTCCCGGCATCCTCTCCAAACACCCCGCAGGCTAAAGTGGAATCCCAGCCACGCCCCACATCTCACCCCATGTGATGTTTGGGGACACATTTGGCACCTACTCTGGACACGCAACATTTTTCTGAGTCTTTTTTTTTTTTTTTTTTTTTTTTGACCCACATGAGCCCTCTGTCTTTTCTCGACGCCATGCGCAAGTGTATCGCCACTTCTGGTCTTAATGGCAGCCTACATATCAGAGAGAGAGGCACTGGCCTGGTGTAATCTGACTTGTCTTAATTACAGGCAGTATCCAGTAATAGGCTGCTTCCATAGATATCAGCCATTAGAGCAGTGTCTCTGACGGGAGAGGCCTGATTGGCTACGAGGCAGGTGATAAAGAAGCCATGCCTCATTTACCTCCAATTTTTTGTTCACACATCCCTGTATTAAAGTCAAGCGTGAAGATGGCAAAGGACTGTGTTAAACTGATTTATGTGCTCTCCTATATGGTGGTAGCTAATCTGCTCCCCCTGATTGCATTGTCAGCAATCAGCACGGCTCTACAAGTAAATGATTTCACCGGATGGAAGTTGTTTTCAGCAAAGTTTCAACACTGAAGTTTTCATTAAGCGCCTTTTCTGGACTCATTAAAATTGATAGTAGTAGAGCATTGTGACTTATATATTTTTTTCCTGCGGTGAGCTTATAAAAGGACCCTGCCCAGGCCTCACGCTCGACCGTGTGGTTTCACTCCTAAAACCTCAAACCAGCAGCTCTTGTCTGCTAACTGAACCAAACCGCGACGAGCATCCTCAAATAGAGTTTACAAACTTGAAAAAGGAGTTCTTCCTTCAGCAGACTTTCCTCTCATGCCATCAGCACTCGCCTGCCTCCCGTCTCTCCCCGCGAGGAGACGCGCGCCCTCCGACCGACTCATTGTGCGCTCTGCTCGAGGGTGAGCTCGGACGCTATGATTAACACTGATGTAAATGATGACCAGAAGGATATTGATGATACTTTCACGATCCTTCCATCTCACCCGTTGGCTTCGCCTTTGTTGGCACCGGAGCAGCGTGTGATCTGATGACATGATATGTTTGAGTAATTCCACAGACGGCTTCGCCATCCATTTCAAATGCCATAAAACAAAGTCAAACCATTAAAGATAATATACCCATTATTAGTATGGAAATTAGAAATGGAATGCCATCGAGTACTGAAAGCTTGTCACTTGAGTGACAGTTAAAGACACACCTGGTTCAGTGCACTGTATTTAAGATATGTTTGATGTTTTTCAAACTCCATATTTGGCATATTATCCTCGGGTGGCGGCTCACACCTTGTTGGTATTTAAGACAGATTTCAACGGATATTACCGGATTGTGGCGGCGGTTGCATTTAAGGGTGCAGCTCCCTCATAACAGGGAGGTGTCGTCTGCTGACAGATCACTGTCTGGATGAGAGAGCACAGCAGCATCCCACCTCATTACCGTAGCAACACACTAACCGAGGGACCGACACACTGCTCTCTGTGATTAAGATGTAAATTTCCTCTAATTGGAATGTAAATTCATACATTTATATGAAGACGTCAGCTGTCAGATTGCAATATTGTGTCCTTTTTTCTCCCTCTCCCCTGTTCCCCAGGCAGGGACTAGGTGCCCGTAATCTGTATCATACTCCCGCAGCCCATCCTGGGATTTGCCGTTTGTTTAATGTCGGGCCCATTGTCCTGCATCCAGCCCGTCATTGTAATGCTTCCCATTCATGTTTCTGTGTTTTGTTGCGGTCTGATTTGCTCGCGCTACCTGTGTTTGTTCCTCCATGCATGGCTGAGCCGTCAGGGCTTTGGGGACGGGGAGGGACTCTGAGACGGGGCCGGGGTCATTGGGTGGCCGTATTTTGTGTGTGCATCGATTACTTCTGCTGAATGTTCCTCAATGCAAATAAGTCTGCCACTTTGAGAGGAAGCACATGTATCTGAAGTAATTAATTTTACCCTTGAATGCCAGCTGTGGTGTTGGTGTGATGTGTTCCAAATTGAGCTTTCTCACCAAAAAGGTGTTAATTTAGGGATTTGGCAGATGAAGTAAGTGTGTTTGCCAACGTATATGGCCCATATAACTGGGAGGCGTCGTTTTTGTCCCGCTAATTCTGAGATTGTGCCGTCATGTGGGATTGTGAGATTACATTGTGATATGGTACACTGAGACCCAATCACTTTAAAACTGACACACACAAAAATCACTGTTACAGTAGGTATTGTCTAAGTTATGTCATGGTGTGCCTGCCTATTCAGATGGGTCCTCTTTAGTGGATGGATGGACTGATGACATGTGTTTACAATATCTGTTAATGATGGTAATTGTTATGTAGTGTAAATAGTGTAAAAAACTGTTTGTTTTTTTCTTGTTTCCACAAAAACTTTTCTCAGACTAAAAGTAAGATATTACTATTAGTATATTGAAGAGGAAGATTCTTTGTTGTATCCTGGCAGTTTAAACACTTAACACCTCAGACAGGATACTAATCCGGTTTTCGCACAACAAGCTTTACAGATACCTGTCTCAACAGGTCATGTACCTGAGGTGATCAGTATGTACAAAACAACAATAACCTGTCACTACTGGTGTGCTCATACAGAAGTAAGCAAGTGAGTAATCGGAAAAGACTTTAAAAATGCCTTTCTCTTTGTCTCCCATCTGTCCTTATTATATCACTGATGTTATTTGCATTCAGCCCTCTGTGAATAATTCTGATCAGTGATGTTAAAGTGCCATTTATAGCAAAACCTGTATGGCTTGTGATGTGGCTGTCCAGACTGAGGTCACATTCTCACAGACCTGAATTACGTAATGATAAGTTCCCTATTAAAATACTGATTTATACAAATCAAAAAAGTGGTATAAGCATGAGTGTACATCGTAGTTAGATGTCAGGGGCTAAACATTTCA
>JBCAUF010000001.1:18887614-18898076 GCA_038406115.1 Haemulon aurolineatum | reverse complement strand
TTTTTTTCCCATGTTATCTCGCAGCAACGTTGCATTTTCGTGTTTTAGCACTCTAAAGTTGGCACTTGGTTTCGACTTCAAATGAGATGTAGAAGTTTTAAACCGAGGGAGCTTGGATGTTGGAGGCTGCCCACAGGTGTTCGGCAGATAATATTATGCATAGATTGTTTTGTTGTTATCAGGGTAATTGGTGTAGACCTGCCAGCCTTTGATAGACACACAATTACTGTATGTGATGCATAAGTGGACTCATTTTAGGGCAGGATTTTGAGTTGCTAATGGTGCATTATTCAGCTTTTGGTCTGTCCCCAAAAGTGCCGGGCCAAATCAAACACGCCGCTCCAGGGTAATTGAGGCCCACTCCGCACCCCCTGCAGTGAGCAAGGCAGAACTGTAATCCCCTGACAACTCTGACTTGGCCCCAATCTGGCAGGCCGCCCATTTCCCAGCAAAACGCCTAACTCGACATCGGGGGAGAATGAAGAAGCTGATAGTCACATTTGGAACGCTTTCCAATTTTGTTATTCTTTTCAACTCAACAGGCCTCTGTAGCCATCTCTGTGCTCACTCTTACTTTTATATTTTAAACTATACCACACAGAACATAATTGCACACTAATTACACTCCGTCAAAGTAATATTCTTACTCATTAGTCTCCTCGAGCTTTTGTGGTTTTGTGATCAAAGGTTTTTGACAAATAAACCCTAACCACCCCAGCCACAGAAAGCTTTCACTTTTCTTTTTAAAAGTGTTTTGCCTGACAAGTTTACAGAAACTCCACCACAGAATGAATCATCAGTAATTACAGAAAATTAGCACGAAAGTTTAGTGTGAGCTTTTGGACTGAAATCCATTCGCTCTCTTCATTCTGTCTGATGCAGTTTTTTTTTAAATTAAGAAAAAGACACAAATCAACCTCCAACTGCAGCATGCGACAGATACACACCGCAAATACAAAACTTTTGTCTTGATAGTCAGTATTCCTGCGTTTTCAGTCAGCTCTAAAACAATTAGCTGTCTTTGACTCCAGAGTATCCAGAACAGATGCTGTAAACAGTTGACCACATCTCTGCAGCCTCAGACTTCCTATGAAATTTTGTTTAAGGTATATGGGTTGTAGAAAAAAAAGGCCAAAAATATTTTGCTGTTCTGTAATCCTGATTATTCATCACAATTTTTTGTCAGACTTTGAAAGCGTGAAATAGTTTGATTGTCCTTTTTTACCTTAATAGATACATTCCCACTGTGTCAGCAATAGTATAGTTCATGTCTCCTTTGACGGATTCTTACACAGATAATGATCCACTTTTTGCTTTTCTTTACCTTTTTACAAAGATGAACTATGTGAGGGCTCTCTCATGCTGTTCTCTGAGCTGCTTGTTTTAAAAATTTTATGATCGCGTGGGTACAAAGGATATTTTGGTTATGACAGCAAAATTGCAAAAGTCTTCTCCGGACACTTGATATTCATTATAATATTTTAACAGCCTTTTTATAATGAAAAGCCTATATTCTTAATCCTGTTGAAACAGGTCTTTAATGGGTGGAGTATTTAGTATTTTGTAAGTATTTCAGATTGAAACTTACAGCATATCTGCATATCTGTAAGTTCAACATAGTGTCTTTGTGTTTTTATTTTCTCGTGTTTTTTTCTGTGTTGCGTGTCATGTCACGGTTTCAAAATGTCGACATTCTCTGCAGTGCCACCTCGTATAGGGGTCACTTGCAGAGAGGGTATCACATGTATTTAGGACTGTCTCCCTGATTTTTAACTTTAGCATGCATTCTCCCCAGGCCCTGGCTCACTGTTTTAATGGCTTTAGTAATGCTTCACAATTAACACTCAGCCAGTGCTCTAGGTTAGGTAATGGCTGGTGTGTTTCGGGCAAAATTAGAAAACACAAAACAAGCATTCCCCATCACCCACAGTGCTTCCAGGACCTAGAGGTTATGGGGGAAATGGAAGGTGGTGAATTTTTTGACAGGGCAGCCGAGGTGATGTCTCATTCCCTCTGACATCTTGAACACCCTAAAGGTGGCTTTGCCAACAGTCTGCCCAGGAAGCACCTCACCTAGCTGTGGCTAAATTTACACAACCACCTGCCCACGGGGAGCGGACTGGAGAGGAGAGCAGAGGTGGAGGTGGGGTGGGGGTGGAGGGCAAATGGGGGAGAGAAGAGATGGAGATGACGGAGGGCTGGTAAGAAAACTGAAGTGTGTTTGTGTGTCAAAGGATGCAATGCATAAGTGGCCATACTGACCATAATTTGAAATTTGCATGAGGGGAGTTCAGCATTCTTGCAGAGTGTGTTATCCCTCTTGGCTTGGCTTTTTCTTTCTGCATGTTTTCCCTGTTGTCCCGCACGTCTGCTTTGGAGCGGAGACCGAGAGGAGTTCTGATGTGGGTTCTCCAGAGTGTCATTGGGAGTTCAGTAGATTAGTGGAGCGAAGCATTTCAGCTACACAACTGTGAATGAGGTGACCCTCATTTCAGAGTGTCTCAAATAACAGTGATAGAGAGACGATGAGCGGATGTAAATACCTCAATACTGCCATATGCAAGGCCTCTGCAAGAATAAAGAAAAAATATCTCATAAGAAAAGTAATTTAATTGCATTTTCCAGCAATTTTGTATTAGTTCTGTTCTTATTTATTTTATGTTATGTTGATGCAAAAAATTCTACAAAGACATTTCATTTCACTGCTTTAATGTTAATACTTAATCATGGCTGTCAGTGTGAAAATAGTTGTTGCAGCTGTGCTAGTCTGCAAGTTATGTATCTCATCTTACTAAATGTCTTAAAATCTAAGAGATATTCTCTACATACTATTGTTTATTACCCAGGATATCAGAACAGCTGGTTTAGTCTCAGGCCTCGATTCACTTGTTTCAATAAATTCTCACATAAAGTGTCAATTATTTTATTATATTGGCACATTTTAATGAATAGGCAAAGACTCAAATCTTGCCCTGTAAAACTGTATATTCAGGCTTTTTATAAACGTGCTCAAAGGCTGCATATATTGGAGCTCTCAAGACGGACAGTCGAATAGAATAGCAACAATTCTAGATGCTCCCCAGTGGCAGAGTTCAGGCTGTTTGCCTGTGGACTGATGTGGAGTGAATGGCCTTAGAGGCTCTAGGCTGGTCTATGTGTGGCCCGGCTGGTCCAAGTCAGCAGTAATGACTGGCTTTGGCCAGCATGCCTGTTAATGTGAATGGGGTTACTCTGGGCAACACCTTTTCAGCTGGGTCCTATGAAGTCCCCAGTATGGTGGTCTTTGTCCCCACAAGGGCTGTCCTCTCAGCAAAAAGGGCTCCTTTTTTGTAAGGACTATCAACTGGTGATGGATTATACCCACCCCCCTTTATTCATCCGGGCAGACTAACAGACACGGATGCATGCAAACATACACACACTCTCATGCATACATACAACCACAAAGACATCAAAAGTATCAGAAACACATCAGCACATTATCTTGCACAGCTGTTTATTAGATACTTAAGGTGCACACACCTCTCCTAGGTACACACACACCATTGATTTAATGTCTTTGCTTTGCTCTTGACCCTCTTCTGCGCTTAGACATGAAGATAAAGTTTCTTTCTGAGTGATCTTCTCTTCCTGTCTTGAGTTACAGACACAGTGTAGTTACATCTTTGGCTCTTGACCAATATTCCTGCTCACCTTTCCTCAACTTTTGCAGAGAAACGAAGAAGACATTTGAAGAAACGTTGGCTTTATTAATCCAGTTACATAATCGCATCCAAGTCCTCTATATGATCCATATGATTACTTAATAGTCCCTGAAGATTTCAAGCTATTGAACTTGAGTGCATAACACAACCTTACCATAACCTCTTCTCTATGGGGTATCTTCTTTACTCAGGGGTAAACTGAGAATAATCCATATACCATTTTATTATGCATTTTTTTCTGCTACTTTTCATTTTATGGGTCATGTGCCTTACAGTGCCACAAAACTCAGCGCCGGACAAGCACTAGTGAGCAGGTGTGACTTGTGCTGAGAGCTTTAACATCATCATATATAGGAAATATTTCAAATGGCCGATACTATATTGTCATCCCTTGCCTTCTGTCCGACTGTTTCTAGTTTTGATGCGTCGTATTCCATCCTGATCTTCTGTTAGCACAACAACAGACTACTCCTCTGCGAGTGTGGTCGCCCCCACCCCTCCCAAGGGGTCAGCCACTTACCCAGGCTGACACAGTAACCTCCAGACGACCTTTTGCTTTGCCAAATGTTACGCCTGTAAACTGCCTGAACTCCACCACAGCACAAACGGCGAGGGAGAAATTGGGGTGTCTGTCGGACGGTAGGTTGGGTTCAGGAAACTTTAGTTGTGCTAGCTGGCTTTGTGCGCTCATGTTGTAAATACCCCCTGTGTGACACATGCATAAGCAAGTGGCGGTGTGTGTCTGTGTGTCTGTTTTTTGTACATGGGTGTGTGCACTTGTAGACTGAGTGCAACACAGAAAAAGAGAATGAATAATGCATGACAAAATATCCTTGGTGGTGCTCTGTCTTTTATTTTTTTGGTGACTGAGGCAGTGAGAGAGACAGTTAGGACTCTGAGCTTAAAGGATGGTTTCAGCATTTTCATTTGGCTCATTTGCTATCTTTCTAGCCATCTTTAAGTGGAGATCCAAGGACAGCCAAAAACAGTCCTACACAAAACCTCAATTCAGTTTTTGTATGATTTAAGCAAACGCGATAAAATGTGTTAGTCAGCGAGCTTCAGAACGTAGTGGGTGGATTTTGTTACCGTAAGAAAGAGCCATACTTCCTGTTTCCAGTCTTTGTGCTCATCTAAGCTAACTGTCTGCTTTGTCCAGCCTCATATTCAAAGTACAGATATAAGTATGGTATCAAATTTCTCATCTAACTCTCTGCAAGTAAGCAAATGAGGGTATTTCCCTTTGAATCACAAATGGCATTGTCAGTGTATTAGACTAAGTTGATTTCTCATGCAGATCTGCACAATGGTCAATTTATTTAAGACATTAAGACTCTTAAAGGTCAAGAACATGATAGACAGTTCAATAGTGTGCTAATCTATTGCCTTGTGCTGTTTTTTTTTAGATGAGTTAAGATTTTAAAAAATGGGTGTGAAGAATTTTTCACCGAAGTGTGATTATTAGAGCAGGGCATCTATACAGCAGTTGAAAACCTGCTTTTACCATGAGTGTCAGTGGTGTTTTAACCTGAGGAGGTTTGTATCAGAGTCATGGTTTGAGGGGTAAAATGTGTGTTTGAGGGGTGGAGGGCACCAGAGGTCCCCCAGATATGCTGTCATAACCCATGCAGCCGCACTCTTTGCTATGGGCCTATCAGTAGTGAAGGCAGCACTTAGACATGTTTGTACTCTACGCCCTATATTCCTCTCCCTATCTCCTCAGGCGCCATGTCACTCCAGGGGCGGACCAGCACTCTCTGGCTGTGCCCAAGTCCATAACACCAACTAACCCCCCCCCTCCCTGTTACTACCCTCTACCACAAGGGTCAACTTGCCCTAGCCCCCTCACCCTACAACGCCCACGGTCCAAACCAACACTGCCCTCCAAAGAGAAACAAAACCGAACTGAAAAGAGACAAAATGGCCCCACGCTGCTTCCCCTGTCAAAGCTCTTGACAGGCCCGAGCAGGGGCCCCCAGAGGAGGGTTCAGTTGAAGATGATGACGACGGAGATAACAAGTCAAGTTGTTGTGTTACAGCACAGTTACACTTTGGCCCTTGTTTGTCCATTTGGTTATTCAGAAGCATCGCGGAGGCAACTGATTCCCATGCATGTCATGTTCAGTAACATGACAGATACTATCAGATGCTGTTTTGCATCAGTCCGTGGAGCATGAAGGGTAAGTGAGGAGGCAGCCATTCAGGAGAACAGAAATAAACATTCCATTAGGTATTAAAAAACCTGGAGATATTGTCAGCTAATCAATTTCCTGTTTGGACATGCTCGTTTTTAATGAAATTCAGTCAGTTATTAGTCCCTTCCCATTCTTCCAGTGTTTGGGAATATAATTACATTTAAAATGCTTACTCATCCTTCTGCCTGCCTGCTGCCTACTCTGTCAGATGCATTAGCCATGAAGCAGAAGAGATGAGGAGCCTGTGTCTGTATCTGTCTATCTGTCAGTCCGCCTGAATGTCTGTATGCCTGCCTCAGATAATCCTGGATCAGGCAGCAGGTGACATGGCGAGCAGGTGACCGTCACCCAATTACCGAAAAGAAACTCGAGATGAGGTCCAGTGTAGTTAACATTTGTTTCTTTCTTTTCCTGCCTTCCTTATACTCTTTTATGCGACTTTTATGCCACTCTCTTCCGTGCGTGTCAGCAGGACGGTGTAGAGTTGGAAAACGTACCCATCCTTAACATCCTGCAATGTGAAATTTTACAGTTCAAAGATAAATGTATTGATATTTGTTTGACAAAGAAAATAATTACATAAGTGAGAAAGAATGGGGAAGACGATTGAAATAACAAAAGATTTTTCTAAAAATGACAAAGTCTTAGGGATTAAAACTTCCCTTGTCAACGGGTTATTCTTGGGGCAAGGTCAGGGATCGTGTTGCACTCTTTGTTACCACAGAAAAAGAGGAAGGAAGAGCTTCTTCTCTGCTTTTGTTAGGTGCAGGTGGGCTAGAATTACCAAAGTGATGGGATTTATGCTGGGTTGTTTCTGCATTTTTTTTTCTGGAACGACAGCGGAAGCATTCTCTGAAATGTGCAGCGTAAATGTGATGATAGTTTGCTTCTCCAATAGAAAAGCACATCACCTCATTATGTGGGTTTTGGTGTGCTGAAGTTAATACTAGTTCCTATAGGTCCAGCAAATGATTTCCCACACAATGCAGTGTAACTTAAGAGGTGTGAGGGATTACAGTGCTGGGAGGTGATTTAGCTTGGTTTAGTGACTGGATAGACCAGCAAGTCTGGGAAATTTCTACCAATTTCATTCTGCTCCCATTTTGACCCTTGGCTGGTTGTAGAAATGGGACTGCAAATGGAGGACATTGACCTGGTGTCATGGACAGACGTCCACATTAGTTTACAGTGGCTGCACTGCAGCTGTGCTGCTCAGGGAAATGGAATTGGCAAAGGGTATCACCTCTGATGTGACCACTGTCCATGAATACTGGACTTGTGGAATATAAATCCATTCAAACTATATTTTTAAAAACATCTTGTGTTGTTCAACAAAAATACAGTAACTGGAACCTCTTATGCAAGGTGGCATTTAGCCAGATTGCTTAGTTGACATTTCTTCTGCAATTGTAATGACTTCAGCTTAGTAATACAATGTTCAGTTTCTCTCATTTCACTGACTTAATAGAGCTTATAATATGCTGACCAAATTATAGCAATGATAGTTTTAAGTAGGTGTTTATGGTAAATATCGTGTCACTTCCATGAGCATGTTCCAGCAATCGGCTAATCTGATTGGAACAGCCAGACCAGTCGTCATGTGTTCCAACAAGGTGTTGGGTTTCCCATAGTTCTAAGCTGTACAGTGACACGGGCCATTTGAAAGTGTGGCTAAAACCCTATGGAAGAAATGACTCGTTAAATTAGCACCTAATACTCCAGTCATTAGCAAGCCGTTACCACCAGTGGAATGCCTTTGATGGTGCTGCTTTGTGTTTAGGTCCCGTTTAAGCTCCAGTTGGAGAAATTGTGGGAGCTTATGTAACATTGTAATACCAAAGGGGAAAAAAAAAAAAAACACATAAAAAGTGTGATTTGGTGCCTTTTCTGAGCCATGAAACACCAATGTGAGATCCTCAAAGTACGACTGAGCGGCCAGTTACAAGCAGCACGAAACACCATATTCCTTAAGAAGCGGGTCTGTCTTTGGGGTGTTTAGTAAGCAGAAGGGAATTGTCCATTGTGGGGTGATATTAGTAACCCTCTTAGGCAAAGCTAGTCTGTGGGCTGGCCCCGAGGGCTCATTTCAAGTGCTTAGCGCTCGTTTGGAGCTTTGTCACCCCTCACCCTGTTGCCAGCATGGCCCCAGCCCCTCTGGCTGTGGAGCGGAGCTGAACCACGGACCTTTACCCCTGCCCGCCACCAGGGAGGGAACACTGACATCACACACTCGCGCACACATAACTCGCACCAACATCATGGCACACATCCATTTTCACATCCCCCCCCACCCCACCCCGCACCCCCATCCTTCTACTCCTCCTCCACCATCATGCAACACAACCAATGGTCTATTTTCCCGCCGTTCACTCCCATCCAGCAACCCCCTCCTCTCTTACTTTTTTTTTCCTCTTTCTCCACCCTCGTGAAGGTTGCCAGGCAGCAGAGAAAGACTTCACACACACATACACCCCACTATGCCTCTGAGGGTTTTCCGGATGTCCTTGTTTACATCATGGAGTGTGCAGGTCGCAGGGAAGCAGACTCCGAGCCTCCCTGGTTATGTCTGTCTAAGTCCTACACTGACCTCCATTCATTTGGTGTCAATGCAAATGTTCACGGCGACCCAGCAGCTGGCCCATGGCTGCTGAAATAAGTGCACTGCACTTGCGTCACGTTTGGGTGCAGATATGAAATCCAGGGTGAGAATGAATTAAAATCTTTCACTTTGATTGTCCACATCGTGTTAGTTTGCATCGGCAATGATAAGAAATACGTTTATTTGGAGTGGAGCTGAATAGAAAGCAAGTTGCCGTGGCCTCAATAACCAATGACAGCTCTAATATTGGCTGTCGCTGATGAGCGGGATGGTTGTTGACTGTTACCAGGCTCTCTTTTCCCTCTGTGTGTGTCAAACCGATCGATCGGTTTTGTCTGCTCCTCCCTCCAACTTTGATGTTCGCATTGATTGTTCTCATCTGCCCCTGAACTCAAAGGTTAGAGGAGCTGAGCTGCACTTCTGGATTGCTTTGACCTTCGCTCTGCACATGCTCAGTGGGTTCACGGAGCCCGGAGCCAAACAGACACGGTGTAGCCAGGCCCGTGGGTGCGTGACAGCCCAGACAACGGTGTGATGTCTTTTTTTTTTTTTCCTTTTTTTTACTCACCCACTGTGGATGATGTATATGTGATTGATTTTTCTCCTACCCCTCTCTCTACCGTGTTTCCGCTGCGGTGCGCTAAGCAGGACTGAGTCCAGGCTTGATCAATGCATTGTTTTTCTTTTTCAATCACACTCGAGTGAACTGAAGACACGAAAGGTTACACAGGTGAGGTTTGGCAGGGCTGGAAGCAGAGCAGAGCTTTTGGAGGCCCCCTCAAGGCCAATATATGAGTTTGTGTGTGTGTGAGAGAGAGAGAGAGAGAGAGAGAGAGGGAGAGAGAGAGAGGGAGTGAGAGAAAAAGTTGCATACAGAGAGAAGTTTAACAAATTCATCATGTGCGTTTCAAACACCTCGATCATTCTTCTTGAGTTAGTCGGTACTCATTATGAACCTCGTGTCTCCTCTCCCAGTGGGAATCTTCCATTGCTGCCTCTATAAGTCCTTTGTAACCTTACCTTTACCGTCTTGCATCAAATTATAGGTCCTTCACAATGTCTCAGCGCTCACCTGCCCCACATAATCTGCAGGGCTGCATGAAGACTACTCCTCTTGTTTCCTCTACTCGCCTGACAAACGGTCCTCTGACATACACACACACACACAAAAGCAATGTGTTGAGCAGAAAAGAGACCACTTGAGTATGAAGCGCCTCTGACCCGTCGGCCACAGTAGCAGGAGCACGATGTAAAAAGCATGTTGCAGGTCAGACTCAGGTTTCAACGCTCTTAAAAAAAAAAGAAAACAGCGTTAAGAAAAGGGAGGAAGCAGTCTACCCTAGAGGGTTAAAGAGGGTTGCGTAGTCCTGAATTATCTCTTAGTAATGACGCTGCTAAACCCCGTACCCAAACACCTAGTCATTAAGAAAAAGATAAGTATCTGTGGGAGTGGAGGGGCTCTCCTAAAGCTGCACGACTGGAGGGGGTGAGGATGTGGTGCGCTGGGGAAGGTTTAGTGGGCTGGGTCGGGGTGGGGAGCGCTGGCTTTGACCAGTGGGTTTCAGATGTCGCTGCAGATTCTTTCAGGGGCAAATTACAGGGTTTAACTCCCCTTGTGCCCGGCGTGCCTGCATTCTGGGTTTAACGTCCTCGACAGACACTCGAGCGACGCGCCACTCGACGACGCCACTTGACTCTGGAGATACTTCACCTCCTCTCAGGCTCTCGGGCACCTCTTCAGGACTTTGTTCGCCGAGTGCCGTCGTCCGCCCCCTTCCCGCGGCTCTAGGAGGGAGCCAGAGCAGCGCGGCCCACTCACACACACACACCCCCCCCCCTTAAGCTTTATAGCGGCTAGAGCGTTGGTGTTAGGGGGCTTTGCAAGAGTGGCCCTCATTAACCTCTTAGCGTCTTTGTGCTCCGAGTTGGCACAGGGCTGCTCCATAGATAAGCTTTACTATGAA
>JBCAUF010000001.1:18871864-18887514 GCA_038406115.1 Haemulon aurolineatum | reverse complement strand
CACATATTCCCTGTGAGCTGTAACAGACCTAAAGCTCTCTGAAGCATTTAGTGGCACGCAAGCAGGTTTACTCCACGCTGCCAGTGCTGAGGGGAGTGCTGAAGCATCTAATGCAATTTCAACCCAACATGGCTCTCTGTGAATAAACATCACTGAAGTGTACCATCTACTGTATGTTGATCCACAGGAGTGCTTTCTTTTTTTCTCTATAGGAGCTGATCTAATACTCTCCTCCCCTCCCTCCCTATCCCTCCCTCCCCCCTCTCACCCTCTCTCTGATTTCTGTAGAGACTGCATTTGCCTCCAGACTTGTCTGAGACGGTGAGTCGTGTGAGCAGGGGGGAGCTGGCAGGAGCGTCCGCGGTGGCTTCAGCCTGTGGCTCCGGCACTTCCGGCAACAAACACCTGGACTTCTAGAGCTCCCACACACACAGTCGCCACGGGCGAGCAACACCTGGAACGCCGCGGCGTTGTCCTCTTCACCGCGGCGACCAGGTTGTTCCCTCCGCCCACGTGATGTCAAGCACGATAACCCTGCCAGCCATTACCACCTGCCAACTGTCCCAGCCAGGGGTGAAGATCTAAACATCCACAGGATCTCATCGTCATGACGGACACATTTCATCCATGAAGTCCTTTTTTTTCTTCTTTTTTTTTTATATACCTACAGTACACTCTGTATTTTTTTTCCTCTTAACAGCTGATATTTGCACTTTACAAGCTGTTATGAGAAGTTCCTTTAATTTGTGTTTTTATAGCTAGTTTTTGCATTTTTTCACTTGACCTACAAATTTTTATTTAATGTTATATGAAGGTAAATAATTGGCACGGTGACGAGTATTTGACAAAAATAATCAAGATGGAGGTATTGTTTAAATTTGGTACATTTTGTTTACGTTTTGTATTTCTGTGCCTATAGGGATTTTGATTACAAGTGTAATCATGAAATGTTGTTTTTTTCTTTTCGTCCCTACAGACTCTCAGTCTTGGCAAACATTAAATAATTTAACTGCATTTTCCCAAGCTCGGGGCCTACTTTGCAAAACAAGTGGCCACTCGTGCCTAGCTCCACCATCCACAATAATACTTAATTTTCTCATATAATGCAATGAAATGTGTTTTTCTTCAGCTAAATAAAAGGAAAAAGAATACACAGTACATGACATACAGTCTTTATTAAATTTTTACTTTACTCCGTCTCAACACCAGCTATGCAGGGAAAGTTGACTACCTGTGAGAGGATCTAAAGCGAGCGCGTTATGATGAATGACTGATCTCTGGTCTGCCTCGGTGGTTTCGGGTTCGAATGGGGATGCCTCCATCTGACCCTGAGACTGTGCTGGTGAGTGACATCTACCTCCAATAAGCTGGAGAGCTGAGCAGGAATGTGGGCAGAGGGTAGGAGAGCTGGATTTGGGTGCAGGCTTCACACCTCATCAGGCATGTTTGCTGGATGAGCTGCTTTGCCATGACAAGCCCAAAAGAACAAATTAGGTCAAATGGTGACACGGAGAAACAGAGAAAAAACAACATGAAAAATTAAATGTTTCATTCTTGTTTTCCTCAGTCTGCCGCCGACGCCAGTTTGAATATTTTTGCCCGTGAAAACTGGCAGTATTGGTAACCATCTGCAACACGTGTAGGGAGAGGGTAGTGTTACCTGACAGTTTCATGCATGAATGGAGTGCTCTTATATCGGCCACATGAGAGAGAGAGAGGGATGACATACACAGGTCACCTATACAGGTGAACGAAAGCTTGTGTTGTCAAGATAAAAACTGTTTCCCAAGTTATTGTCGTGTTGAAGATGTGACATATTCAGGGTACACTTTAAAGGTAGATTAAAATACAATAAATTCATTTTGGCGTTTGTTTACGTCGCCATGCTTTTGGTGTGTCTGTTCTCTACACATGCCATGTCTCTATGTCACCATGGTGCTGGTTCACTTTTTGTTCACTCAGTTCTGAAAAGTGATTTTTTTTTTTTAAGTTGTAAACAATCAAGAAAATTTTGTGATGTCAGTTTCTTCAATGCATATTTTAAAAAAATGTCTACAGGTGCAGCTGTATTTAGAATTTAGTGAATTGATGTTTGTCTCAGCGCACATCCAATTTAAGTACATTACACGTGTAGCTGTGCACACTCGCAGTCATTCAAGATTAAAATGTGCTTTTAAGATATGACTTTTTATACATGATTGTGGGTCTGTGAGTGTTCAGCCCTCACATAAAGCTGGTTGCACGGAGTTCGACGACGCTGTGGGTTTTGATTAGCCGCACATGCTTCTGTAATGAGTGTGAATGATGAGTAATTTGGGTCAATTAGTTTAAGCCTCTGAATACAATAACACAATAACTGTAACTTTGCAATCAGGTCGAGAATGTGGTATTCTCTCCTCCTCGGTGGGATTTTTTTTTTTTTAAATAAATGATGACATGTGACTAATCAGAGGCCCTCGTCCCCCTTCACCTCACCTCACAGAGAAACAGAACTCACAGCCCAGACATAATTGATGTCTTTTGTTTTGTCTTCAGGTTTTTTTCTGTCAGCTTCCCTCTTAATCTTTCTTCATAACATGTTGTTGTGTTTTGAGCTATGTTAATATATCATAAAATATTTAAACCTGGAGGAAAACACTTGCCAGTATTACACATAAGACATTTTCTTTTCTTTTTTCTGTTTGTCAAATAACTTGACTTCAATCTTCATGAAATCTGCAACAGCAACACATCAGATGAATGCTCAGTGCAGTTGGCACATTTAGAGGACCGACTTCTTGAAAGCCTCACTTAGCCTTTAGCCAGAAAAAGAGAGCCACGGGACCGAGCGTAGAGAATACGCTTTTATAATCGCGTCTTTGGCAGCTGCCGCTCATGTCCTATTGATTCCCAAACCAAAGCCATAGTTGTTTGCCTATAGCAGCTTTAGCTGAGGTCTTGCGGGTTCTGCTGTTGAATGGCCGTCACATCGCTGCACCATTCAAGTAACACAATGTGGGACAATACATTTTTACCACATTGGATAGCCTATCTCTCTGCCAATAACAAAGCAGGCTTCTCTTCAAACATGCTGTGTTAAAGATTAAATAATGAGGGTACCATATCTGTCAAACACAGTTTCTAAAACACAAAGACTATTATTTGTTGCATTTTACAGTAATGAGGGGAAATGTTACTTCATGTTACAGAGCACACAATGGTAACTGCTGATGGTAAATAGGACAATGTGAGCCTCTTGTTCTCCTGCTTCTGAACTTCAGCTTCAGACTTCCAGGTCTGAATTGTTCCCTCATTAAAAAACAGATGAAAGTTCTCAGCAACATTTTTTTTGTGCAGAAACTTGACTTGACTTTGTTCCAAGCGAGAATTGCATTTAAATCTTTTTATCCCGAAGCTGTGTATTATTTAGACTTCCGCTAATTGCAGTCTTTCTTGCATGTTGAATCTCTCTTTCAGGCTCTCTCTGTAATTATTAATGTTCCTCCACTGTCTCAGGCGCAGTCGCCTAACCTGTTCTCCCCCCACTCCTCCTCCCGCTCCCCATGCTCTCAAAACAGTATTTCCTCCACCCGTGTGAAAAACTGGATTAAATGAATAGAGAAATTGCATTAGCCCCAGAAAAAAAAAATCCTCTTCAAAATCTGATTAACCCCCAATCCTCTAAGTTCTGATTGGACTATTAAATATTGAGTGAGACATGTAAATTCAATTAATCAACTTTAGCAAGATATTTGGTGCTGTCACATGCTGTGTGAATGTTACCTGACCTCACTCTCTTCTTGTACATCCTTTCCTTTTAGATGCTCTCTCTGTCCTTCTAACACACCCCCTCAAATCCACACACACACACACACACATACACAACCCCCCGCTGAGGCAGCAAGTGAAGCAAAATAACTCACTCTGCCACACAATCGCTCCTTTGCCTCGCTCTAGGCACTGACTGCTTTATTCCCTGACTTTTTTTTCTTCCTCTCCTCTCTGCTCCCTCCTCCTCATTGGTTCTGTATTTTTTTTTTTTTTTTCATACCATCGTAACTCTGCTACAACAAGAGCCAGCGATGGTGAATTGCTTGACCTTTCTCATTGTGCGGTGGTGTTGTGCTGTGTGGTCTGTGTCGACTTGGTTCAGCCCCATACATCAAGAGAGGTTTGTTATTGTGGACACCTTTGTTTGGTGGGAATTGGAGGTGTTGTGTGTGCATTACAGGCCCCATGTACTGGCATTTGTCAGGGTTGGATTTGTTGAAATTTGCAGCTATGATGCATCATTAGACGTGTCACTGCACGAGACACAGCATTGAACAGGCAAAAAGGCTTTCTTTAAGACACAATTTTACTGTACAAAATGTTTTATAGTTTTCACAAAATACATTTAGAAAGCTCCATTTTAAATAAAATTAAATTGAAATATTTAAGAGACAGCGTGTAGACGTTTTTATCTCAGAAGCATTGCTCAGACGTAAACCCAGTGTGTGTCCATGTTCTACGTAACACACTGAAATAAAAATGCAAAACTCAAAAGAGCATGACAGATGATGCTAGAAAAACCCTCCCATGGTCTTCAATTATAAATAAGGACTGCGGGGTTCGACTGCAGTCTCACGAACTCTAAGCCAATGTAATCGAACAGAACGTGTTTACAAAATTTTGCAACACAAGACTAATATCTTTAAAAAAACACTGTGTACTAGATGAAATACAAAGGCTTTGGTCTGTTTTACAATCAACAATGATTAAATCTGATATGTACTTGTAAACAACTGCCAAACACTTAAGTTTAAAACTCTGTCAAGCAATGTTTAGTCATAATTATAGGAATTAAATATTTCTAGTTGCACAATTTTTTTTTTTTTTTTGACCATAGGACACTATAATACAACTATACCTAAGAGACAAATTGTACCTGACCCTAAAGAAATGTATTTTATGATGCATGGAACATTTATAGAATATTCTCGGGGATATAAATGAAATCAACTTTTATTGGAGAAATCTTTCTGGAAGATTTCTAGGGAAGACAAGTACTTTACATTTTGACATAAACAAACTGGATTATATCGAAGACGCAGTCTACCATTTACAGACTACAGGTTTTCTTTTACACCTGTTTTCCACATTTAATGTTCTCCGTGGTAATCTAGAGTCAATCCAACCACCGAAGCGAGAGGTCCAGGTTGTGCCGCACGTCGCGCCGTCTTTGCACACTTTGAGCTGTCGATAGTGATCCGTGTTTAATAAGCCAGCGAGCGCAGGACCCCCTCCCCGTAGTGGAGGAGTCGAGACCACGGCCTCAGTGGGTGGATCGAGTTTGAGTTTCCTCTGCTAAATATCCATTCGTAAGAAATAAGACCAATAAATAGTTTGTTTGTTTGTTTTCTCGACACAGTTAAGAGTCTTCCCTCCAGCTTTTTCGTCTTTAATGATATGCAACAGCGTCCAGAGACCATGCAAAGGCTGGTAGAAAGTCTCGATATAAGCAGATTAAAAGATAGTCATGGCAGAATCTCTCAGGTTCTCCTCTCTCAAACAAACGCAAGACCAACATGGTTTTCTAGCAGTCCATCTATCAGTACTTGATCTTGGTTTTTCATATTAACATACAAATGGCCATTTACTAACACACCAGAGAAAAAAAGGAAACAATGACTGAAGTTGGAAATAGAAAAAAAAACAGATAAGTTTTTGTTCCATAAAAATTTAACACCGGGCACTTTACAGAGGTCCATTTTTTTTTTTCGGTCTGTCCATCGTTGTTCTCTCTTCCGAGTCCTCGTTTGAATGTGCCTAGAGCTACAGAACAGCACACAGTCCCACTGGAAAAACAAAGCCCAGACGTCCCAAGGCTCTCCCAGAGTCTCTCTCTTTCTCTCCTCCTCTCCTCCTGTCCTGTCCTTCGCCTCCTCTCAACCCTCCCTCGCCTTCTCTACTCTCCTGTGCCGTGTATGTGTGAGGAGCACTGCCGGAGGGCGATGGTGGAGTGGGTGGTTACAGGGTGAAGTAGCTCTTCTCTCTACTGTAGTCTTGACCAGTACTGAGACATGTCAGGCTCGCTCCCTGGGACTTGGACAGGGACAGACACTCCAGGAGAGATGAGTCCTGCGGAGGCAAGAGGAGAAGGACGTGAGTAAAACAAAACAAAGCAAAAACAAACAAAAAAACAAACAGGAGTCAACATGCTAAATTAGATGAGTGGATGCACCATGCACAGTTAGTGTGACAGCTAACAGAGCATTGTGCTTTAAACGCCCTGAAAATAGGTGGAGGAGCAGTGGAGCTGCAATGAGTCACAATGCTCTGCACATGGTTGCACAGTAAAAGGCCCGCGAGCTCGATAAATTGAGGCTTTGGCAATGGCATTTAAACAGAGAGAGTACAACAGCAAATGAATCAAATTAATTAGCAATTTAGCACAGAGGAAATGTGGTTATGCATGATTAACTCTTCATGACTATAACCGGTATATATGGCTCTCAGTAACAGCATCCTAATGGGGTGGAACTAAACTATGGGCTGCAGTGGTGGGATTGACATGATGGCGTGGAGAGCGGGCGGCGAAATGAGCTGCGTTCATGCAACTTGCAGGAGGAAAATGACATGAAACGTAGAGGGGGGGGTTTTTCCCCCCCAAATATATGGAGGAGGAGGAGAGTGAAAGTTGCAGCAAACAGATCATGAATCAAAGATGGCTATGTAGTACCCCCAGAATTACAGGAAAGGTGGCAGATGTTTCAGAAAGAAAAGAAAAAAACAGAGTGCACTGTTTGTCAGGGTTAACCCCCAAGCACGTTGGTAAACAATGAACTTTTCTGCCTACCTGTTGAGGTGGTACCAGAAGTGGTCATTGATTGGCTGTTCATATGTGCCTGCATGTGAGGGGGCGTGTATGTGTCGTAGCTCCGCCCGTTCACAGGCGGACTGGTAGGCAGCATGCAGGAATAAGAGGAGGTCTGGCTGGGCTATAGATGGGGGGAGAGAACGTAACATTAGCTTTGCCAACCAAAGTCTGTCATACTGCAAGCTCTCAAAGGCAGATGTGGTTTGACTCGAACTGAATTTATCACGAAAAGCTATCCTTTAAGTCATAAAAATATGATTTTAAGGAAGTTTTGTTGTTGCTTTGGCCAGGAAACACAATTTAAAATCACTCATGAGGTGTTTGATTCCACTCTTAACAATCACACCAGTCATCATGAAAATATTGCACATCTTTTTAAACATGGCTGACAACTGAGCATCAGTGATCCTGAGGCTACTTACTTGCATAGGTAGATTATTTGCCATGGTGAAGCTGGGCATGGGGGGCAGCGCACTGTAGGTGTTCGTGAGTGCAGAGTCGGGTCTACCCAGCATTGACCCCGAGGTGAAAGACACTGTGGATGAGGGAAAACAAGGCAAAACCTGGTTAGAAACCTGCTGAAATGCCACACACACACACACACACACACACACACACACACGCAGTTCTCCAGCGTGAGCGCGTGTGAGGCCGTCTCATTAGCGTTAAGCAGTGCGTGCGCGAGGTGACGCCTTGTTTGACAGGCTGATAGGCCCGGACAGGATACTGTACACCGTGTTGTCTCAGGTGATTGACTTGTGAGCTCCAGCTCTGCCGGTGTGCCCTCCTGCCTGATTCGGTAATTACGCGGATAGTCAGCTGAGAAGTTCTGCTCAATCATCCATCAAAGGGAAACCACCGGTGCTCCTTCATGTGAACTAGAGCGCACAGCCACCGAGGCCTCGTTTCCCCTTTTATATCCATCCGCAGGCTGCCGCGTAATAATATTTAGTAAGAGCTCACGTGGGTCTTGTCTGACTTGAACCCGCGGACAGTTAAGCTGTGTTGCTGTTTACATTATTATAGTAATAACGCAGTGTGATGTCACTAATTTGGCGCCATAGCCGGTAGATTCTTGCTTTAATGCCACATTTTAATATTATTCTAAAAGGGTAAAAGGGGGGTGGACCAGCTGTGGTGGACCTACCCGGTGTGGTGGGCTGTGGGATGGCCTGGTAGACGCTTGTGCTGAAGCTGCTGCTGATGGGGATGTGACTGGAGGAGTTGTTGGCCTGCCGGCGCTGGTTCCGCAGCTTCTCCTCTCGCCTCCACTTCGCTCTTCTGTTGGAGAACCAGACCTGCAACCGAGGCTTTGGTTAGTTTTGGGGATTTTTTTCTCCTCACACGTCTGGGGTTCAAAAAAATAATAAATTAAATGGACTTAAAGGTGGTGATCACTCACTTGTATTCTTGCTTCTGGCAGGTCGATTTTCGCTGCTAGTCTCTCTCGCGCGAAAACATCTGGATAGTGAGTTCTTTCAAATTCTGTAACGCGAGAATTAAAAAGAAACTGTCAGTAAATAAGTGGGAAATTAGGTCGCGTGTGATTTCACTTTTTTTCATTATTATTATTCTTATTGTTTTTTTATTTATTATTATTCTTTTTTTTTTTAATTATATGAATTAATGTCAGTCAGGGGCCCTCAGTCCAAAATCAGGTGTGAGGCCTTTCTATTGGTTTATTACAAGAAGCTATTCTTGAAGTGTGTTTAAATATTTATTTTGACTCTTGACATTGTGTAAAAGAAAAAAGAAAAAAAATCAACATGGCGGATCTAGCCTACATGTGTGCATGTTTGCTGACCTTTTTCCAGAGCTTCAATCTGCTCCTGTGTGAAGGACGTGCGGTTTCTCTGTAGTTTCCTCTTGAGCTGCAGTCGCATCTGTGTCTCCTCCGAGTCCTCCCCGTTCGAGCTGATGGAGTTCGTGTTCTCTCCTGCACCATCCTGTTGTTGGCACCCATCTGCGCGCACACACGAAAAAAAAACATATAATGGAAATATACATTCAATTAAGCTAATTGAATAATTAATTCTCAGGTCTCGTGTTGCAGCAGCCTACAGCTAATTGTACAGAGCGCGGTGCTACATCATTAATTAAGAGCCCCTATCATGCTTGATTTCATTCAAAATCAGAGGAATGATTGCGATGTCTTCTGCCTAATGTCTCCAGATTACAGGCCGCCGTGAAAAGGAACAATATGACACCCCACCACCCTCCTCCTCCAAAAAAAAAAAAAGAAAAAAAGGAGGGGAAGCTCGCGGTTTAAGGTGTTTATAAAATATTGTGGGAAAAACACGGAGGCGAGGGGAAAAAGCCTCCGCGTACTTATCGTTCCCCAACAATGGCGTGTGTTCTCAAAAGGTTAAGAGAAATGTGACAAGATGTGGCGAGCCTCCTTTCAGAGCCTATGAAATGTATTAAAACCCCCAAACTCTCTAGCAACCCCCCCTCTCTCTCACTCTCTCTCTCTCTTTTTTTTTTTTTAGGGGCAGAGCAGAGCCTCAATGGTTGCTCCCATATGGGCGTTGGTATAGCCATTGAGGTGACCACCAACTTTTTGAATAGGAGAAGACGCTTTTCAGAATGATACAATGCCTTCAGGAGTAAGGGAAACCATTAAACTATGGACACAGCCAGGGGACGAGCGGTGAGCCCTCGGTGGGTGTAATATATGGGAGGGGTGGGTGTGGGGGGGTGTGGGTGCCATTGGAGGAGATGACAAAAGGATCCTCTCTCTCTGGAGGCGCGCGGGCTATAGTGCTCCGGCATTGTGCGCACGAGGATCCCAGTCAACAGAGCTTTGAGTCCAGTGTGTTAACCCTTATCCACTACCATCATTAATCACGTCCCCCGGCCGGCTACACGCCAGTCAGGATTTCTGTCTTCAATTGGAAACAAATGAGTGAGGAGAGAGCACGCAACCCCCTGAACAACCAAAATAAGGCCAATCTATTCACTCGGCCCTTCAGTGGCAGGGCGAGGCTTATCGACTAATGTCTGTCTTGTTGTTGGACATCATTATCACACCGAGGAGTTAATGCGAAATTAAGCAGCGCTGCGTTGATAAGAGGCTGCTTTTTATGTAATATCTCGCTGATGTCCGTGTGGAGCTTTTTGTATGTAGATTTAGTTCGTGTTTTTTTTTTTTAAACAGGCTTGACACTGGTTTCACTTGGCAGTGCCTTGCTCAGGGGCAAGAGGCTGTTGCGAGGGTGTAACAGGTGCATAATGTTAGGCCTCTCTAGGCTACGTGCACACCCAGAAATTGAAGTTTGGGTCTGCAAACGTAATTGAGGCAAATTGAAGTTGAAGCTGTTAGAAATTATTTAAAAGCCATTTTTCTCCAAGTTGCACGTGTGCTTTAAAGGCATTTTGCACGCTTTTCCTGCAGGCCTGCAAACGTGTATAATGTGTCTAAATATAAAAGTCTTGGTCCAGTGAAGGAAACCTGGTGCACATGTTTTTCTTGACAATTTCCCCCTGCTGCAAAATAGACCAAAGTATTCCTCTATAGGCCAATAGTTTGTATCCACGCTATTTGTTTCTTCGCTGCGGATAATCCATAAAAAGGAGTGAATGTGCAGCTATTATCCGTCTGCCAGACCCACTGACGCTAGGATGGGATTTGTTTTCTTTATAAAAGCGCTGGGAAATAAACTCATTCTTTAGTATCACGATGTCTCAGTCAGTCAGGCGGAAAAGCAGCAAAAAAAAAAGAGAGAGCGAGAGAGAGAGAGAGATACCGAACCAATTGCGGCACCTTTCAGCTGCTGAGACCGGATCAAAACACTCTTGAGAAACCGCTTAGAACTGAAAGAGAAAGTGAGAGACTAAATCCTATAGACGGGATTTGGAGCCATATAGCCAGCGAGCGAGACGGAGAAAGAGATAAAAGGCGAAACCGGTGAGGAGTTTTTATTCGCCCCTCTCTGGATGGAGTTGTCTCCTTTTTGGGGCCCTGTCACTCTCCATGAAGACATTACAGCTGCTTATCCGCTGTCGGATGGAAAACATATTTATGTTCCCCTGAGACAACTGTACATTTAAATATTGGAAATAAAAATGCAATAACCAATTATTATTATTATTATTATTATTATTATTATTATTATTATTATTATTATTATTATCAATAATCAGTATACCTAGTATTTAATCTAATATGTTTTGACAAACTGTACCAGCAGCAACCAAATTAAATTCAATAAAGTTATGATTTTACTTTAATGTGAAATAATAATAATAATAATAATAATAATAATAATAATAAGTAGTAGTAGTAGTTATGATTCCAAAATGAAGTTAATCATTTTAGCTGCTAATATGATCGCTTCCGCCTTGGTGCTTGTTGATAACAGCCCCACGTGTCCAAATGGTCATCAAACAAATGCAAATTATTATTTGTTCCGACTGGATTCCAGCGCAGACGCACGTATAAATCACACACAATGCATATCACCGTAAGGCTCGCGGATATTTAAGAGGGGGGGAAAAACACACGTTTCTCATCCAGGAGCCTCTCTCTGTGCCTTGGCCCCGCTGCAGCAGGCCGACAGGAAAGACCTCTGAAGTGGAATATTTCCACAGCAGCCTCAACCATCCCCACACTCCTGCATGTTGCCATAATGAGAGACAAAGCCCTCTCTAATGAGCAATTACACGTAGTGCGGGCCGTTCCCATAACCAATCATTGCGTGTGAAGGGAAACATTCCTTTGTACTAATATCCCCGCACACAGCTCGCCTCCTCCCGGCTCTGCTTCCCCCATCAGTAGGGGAGGAAAATGCGTTGGCTGTTGGACGGACACCTCTGCTGAAAGGACAAGCCGCTGTCACGCACATCCATGTCTGGGACAGTGGAGGCATTCAGACTGCATTGCTTTGGCCCTATGGCTGCCTCTAATCGACTAGTCTTAATTGGGGGTCTTGTTCAGGCCATCAAAGCATGCCAATACAATACCTTCCTGCGAGCAGAGCCGCGGAACGGAACCACTGGAATATACAGTGGAGCTGTAAAACTATTCATATTCAAACATGACATGGGTTTATGGTGACCTCTGCGGGGGTTCAGTTCACGGCGATGCAGGACAAGGAGATATTTTCTTTTTTAAAAATGTGACCATAAATGCCACATAAATACGGGGTCTATCCTTCTTTCCTACAAGCTCACAACCGGTGCATGCGTCAAGGTGTCTTTACTGCCGCCGTGTGATAATGAGGCTCACCTTGGTTGGGCTGCCCTGGCACTGATGTTCCGGGGTACCAGCCGGGCCGGGTCCCCCAAGTTCCTGTCTGACCGTTGAGCATTCTCAGCTTGTCATACATGCCATCTGCGCCCATCTGTTGCTTTTCACTAGCCAGGTTGCGGAGGACTCTGTTTATCGATGACACCTGAATGACAAATTGCATATGATGAGAGTAAAGATTAGGATCAGATGGAGAGATCTCACACACACACACACAGGCACGTGCGCGTCATAATGATAATAAATCTGCGCATGTTCCTGCAAAAAGCGCAACAAACGCTTCTAATTGACTGTATGTTTGGGTGATCACATGTGTGCCCCCCCCTCCACGCACACACACGTGCGCACACACACACAATTTAATAAGTCTGAATGGTTGGCTGCCCATCTCCTTTTCCTCCACTGCGTGAGAAAAAAGTCACTTCATGTGGCAAATTAAATCATGCACACAACTTCCAGTCAGTGCGCTTGCTTACGCTGGGTATGTTGTCGTTGGTGCAGATCCCCTCCGACAGGAGTCTGTCGCGGATCTCCCACGCGAAGATCGACGGACACTCCCGCTTGTACTGCGCGATCTTCGCGACCACCTCCGGAGTGGCGACCCTGGGCTTGCTGCCGCCTATCGCTCTCGGTCTTATGGAGCCGGTCTCATAATATCTGCCCAGGATCTTGCTCACGCAGCCGTTGGATACCTGGATAGAAAACAAAAGACACAATTCACATACATTATTTACGACTAATAACGGAATTTCTAAGATGGCGTCAAATAATTATCACCTTTTCACTGTCCAGCACTTGGACTTCATCATGGGTCTATAAACACAAAAAATATGCCTTGAATGGTATATTAGGCATTTCTTACAGTAGATTTATTCTTTATAAGAGCAGGCACTTATTTGCTTTGTGTTAGCCTTATTAATTTTCCAGTAAAAGGAATAATGCGGCTAATAAATATCATTTTACTGACTTCAAAATAATCATTAAATGCAACATTCAGGCTACAAGATTTAATGTAAAAATCATGCCATTATGCCTTTCATAATTTTGCTTGATGGTTTATCGTTAAAAAAAAAAAAGGTAGTTAATATCCGATGAAAACAAAGGTTGTTTTCTGTGCAGAGAGGAGTGTGGGTTGTCACCTGCAGTATCCTGGAGATGTCGCAGGGTCGAGCGCCACTGTGAGCAAGTTCAACTATTTTCTGCCTGGTGGAATCCGGCAGCGGTCTACCATTAACAAACACACCACCAAGCTGGTTTACGCCACTGTGACCTACATGGAGACAAAAGCGTCGGAGTCATCACACCGGATCACAACTCCGAATTAACAAAAACACATGTGATGGAAGAAAATGGGAAAAAATAAAAAAGAAAGAAAGGAAAGAAATGGTTGTCACTGAATGGTGAGGAGGATGGCAGAAGCGCTCAGGAATAACAGAGTTAAAGATGAAGACATGAAGACAGAAGTGCGGGAGGTTTGTTCGGAAAACAAGTCGAGCTGGCTGTCATATGCTTGTTAAAAGTGGTTTAAATGCAAGTGCACTGATAATAAAAAGGGGGTAATTTAAAGAAGCTGTTTTCCAATCTGGTGACAAACACTGCGCAGTTATTCACATGCAGGACATATGAAAACAACACCAGCGTCACATAAACTGAATCGAAAAAAACACCCCAGTGTGTTTTCCTCTAATAATAAAAAAAAAAATTAACACACCAGTCGGTGTTTTGCCCCGAGGAAATTCAACCAACCTTTTATCAAACCGGCAAACTTCGGTTTTAAAACACTCGCACCGTTATCCATGCCCCTCCTGTGCAGCTGCGCATCACCAACACCAGCACTTCACTCACAAACTATTTCATTTCCACAAATAATAACCAGCAGCAGCACAAGCAAAGAAAAAAAAAACACTATAGCTGAAATAATGTGTTAAAGTAGCTTTCCTTTAAAGGCTTCTCTCACTGGAAAGTGACGTTAAATCGACAACGAGGGTCCCTGAAAACACACCAGGATTACGCGTCAAGAAGACAAGACACCACATATAGGATACTAGCTGTAAAGCAGCGAATTTCATGACTGCTTATTCTGTCTAAAAGTAAAAATAAAGATTATTATTCTTAAATTAGTTCTACAGCATCTCTCCAAAGCATAGAATAAGCCCGCAAACCTGAAGCCAAATGGGAGCGCTGACTCCCCGGAGTGCCTGAGCTGCAGCTCTCTGTCTCTCCGCTCCCTTCCCCTGCGCTGCCGCCCGGTACATTGACTCCGGGAGCAGAGGCTCCTTAGCAATAAATAAGCTCCAAATATAGAAGAGGGGGAAAATATGATGAGCCTGCCTGACATTTGTCTTTAAAATAAAGCTAGCTGCACGTCAAGTTTGAGCTTAATTTCTGGAAATAGGCGGAAGTCGCCTCGGATCATGCATGGGAGGCTAATTGAAAAGATCAGTTGGAGCACTTGTGGCAGGCATGTCACTTTATGACACCGCTCTGCTTTTGAAAATCGCATCGTCACGACAAATAGTAGCATGATAAAACGACCCTTTCTGTCTGCATTTGGATATCACTCAGACAAAATTGGACGCTACTCGTTTACCCTCCGAGGGAGACTTCGTTTTAAGGTGGCCGGGGGCTACGCGCGGCCACACGAACGAGGGCGCGCCCGGGTTCTTAACATATTAAAAGTGACATGCAGTTTTTTTTTCCCCTCCTCTCCCCCTCCCCTTGTTTGTATTTGACAACAAATGCTCAGAGCCACTGCAGTCCTGTTGTGTGCAGTCGGTAGGCGTCTTTGCTCTGAAATATGTCACAGGGCTCGGTTTTAAACTGCACACTTTATTTCACAGAAATCAACCCCCTCCTACCCCCACCCCCAAAAAGGGGTGAGTGGGAAATAAACCTGCTTAACCGAGTAACATATCCCTCTTGGCCGCTACGTGTAATAATCTTCCAGCGTGGATCTGATTGATAGTAAACCCATTATCATCCCTCCTGCTCTTTGGTAATTCCAGGATTAAGTGGAATTAATAGACTTCTTACAGCTGAAATTGGCCTGCCCCGCATTAAGCGCCGCTGCTCTGCGGGTTCTGCGGGGCCGCTCCATCACCCCTCTGATTTACAGCTATCACATAAATCCTCCGGATCGATAAAACCGTCAGATAAGGACACCGCGTAAAAAATGAATGAAAAAATCAAACTCTCCGAAAGGTTAAGTCTTAATCATGGCACAATTCCCTCAAGTGCCCCCGGAGTCGATCCCTCGCCCGCTGGCGCTGATTATGCGCCTTGTATTCTATTGCAAGTCGACTAATAGGAAAACATATGGTGTCAATTTGGACGCTCCCCACCATATACACCCAGGAGTTATTAGCACAAAAGCCACCGAGGCCGCCGCGACCTTTAGACAAACCCAAAGGGCCGGGCCCAGTGATATCTCCTCGGCAATTCGCACCAGACATCACACGCCAAGCCAGGGGAGCGTCCCATTATCATCAATCCGCAGCAAAAGCAGCAGCGCCGGGCCCTGAACGCCTCTTTGATAAGGGCCCCCCCATCATCATCATCATCATC
>JBCAUF010000001.1:18846851-18858607 GCA_038406115.1 Haemulon aurolineatum | reverse complement strand
TCTCTCTCTCTCTCTGCCCCTGTGTGAAATGTTTTAATAAGCCCTACACGCTCTGTGTGCAGATTTTGATTTGTTTTCTCTCCATGCTCCCCGGCCCTGGATCGAGACATTAGCCGAATTCCCCCGGGGTGATTGGATGCAATTTGTCCGGAGTAGACAGGCACGTCCTGGATGTTAGGAATTCACTTTGGCTCAACGTGACAAGTCTGACTTCGATCTACAATTGCATCTGAAAGTGCAGCGAGCGGAAAGATCCCATGCCATTAAGTGTCCCCCCCACCCCCCTCCCCCCTTCCTCCACCCCACCCCAACCCCACCCTTTTTCTTTTTCTGTTCCTCAAAATAACTAGATCCTCCATTTGCTCACACATATTCATAACAATTCCATTTGTGACACCTCTAATGTGATGCTCGGGCCTGTGCGTGTGTGTGTGTGTGTGTGTGTGTGTGTGTGTGTGTGTGTGTGTCTCTAAATGCAGGCAGCGTCGACGATGGTGCACGTGGTCATTGCGCCGAGTCAGACTGGAGAGAGAGAAAGAGAGAGAGAGAGAGTCAGTCCAAACGAGGGGATATTATGCCCCAAATCTATGACCCTTTAAATTAGATTAAAGATTGACAGCGGGCTGGATTTTGAAAAAAAAAAATCAAAACAAACAAAAAAAACAATAATGTAAGAGTGACACCTGCCACGCAGACTCGCCCGTGATTGATTCTGATGCTTCGTGCTGGCAACAATAATGTTGCTGTTTTGCGCAGGGCTGAGTAGGCGCATTTATCACTCGCTTGCCAGGAGTGGCTGAAGTCAGTGTCCGTGTCGCGCTGTGAGCTGACAGGGGAAAATGGGAGCTAACGAGGTTGTCAGATGTCCTGACAAGACAAATGAGAGCTCGTCACTCCCTGCGCTTTAATAACGTTTAATGGAAACGTATTGCACCGTTCAAAATAAAGTGTTACACATAGCCGGGGTCTGGCGGCGACGCAGTTAATTACGCACGGCGAGGTAAATTACGCATCAGCTAAAGGGTGTTGGCCTGGATTCAGCACCACCGAAGAGGATTGGATCTATGTAACACCTATGATTTGTAGTCGACACGCCAACTCGACCTTGGACTTTGTGTTGTTACTTTCACCGAGTGATTTGACTGAAGTCGGCTTTGAATAATTTAAGGGAATTTGACGTGTGGTCAGTTTAGGTGACGAGATGTGTGGTGAGTTTTTGTCGAAAGGTCTTTTTTCGGAGTTTAGCAACAGCTGGAAAATATTTTAACAGATTAGAGTTTTTACTCATCACTTCTGATTTGCCTTACAGATCAAAACCAAACCAAATATCTACAGCCATAATTTGGAATATTGGAAGTTTCTTGAAGCTTACTTGTTATGTAATGAGGACTCTCCGGTATATTTCCTCCTTAAAGGCAGACCCAGGAGCTGAAATAATAACCAAGAACATTAAACATCATCCTTGGCGTCTTTCCAGGAAACTCCTTCATATATTTTTGCTACAACGTGTGTACATTTGCCTCATATACTGTGATGGCACTTAACTTGACTTATTTTCCGTGCGTAATTGTTCAGATGGCGCGCGCCTCTTGTCACCTGTCACAACCTTTGCATTGGTCCGCACTGAAAAAATTCCCTCCCTCCCTCCCATTATTCGCGTTAAGGGATGTGATCCGGCTGGTTTTTTCCCCTTTTTTATTGTGAATAACGTCGGGCGCCGAGGTTGTGCATTCTTCTGTGTAATTCATGGTGTGCGATATAGCCAACACACGGTATGGTAGTTATGGTCATGATACATAATCCCCAGGGCAGGGCTGATGCTGGGCTCTGACTGCTCTAAAGAGACTCTTTAAAGAGCTTTGGGTTGTATTAGATGCATATATTTTTATTTTTTTTAAGTGTAGGCCTATTTGTTAATTTGCACTATCTGATCCGTGTTGTAAACGGCTGTGTATGAGGACCCGTGGTGATCTGCTCTTACATTTCTGGTTTCTCTGTTCTCTCATGATGAAGTTTCTGTGTCATCAGCTGACTCAGAGTGACTGGAATCGGCATGTTTTTTTTTCCCGTTTTTCTAAATAAACCTGACGAACGTTGTGTTCAAACGAGCTGGGGAAAATGGAGGACAAAAGCACAACATAGATTAAGAAATTTGACTGTTAACATCAAACCAAGGCAGTAAAAGCATTTAGCCTCGTCTACACTGAAATACTTTACTCAGTATGATGAATATTAATTAAAATCATAATTATAGCCTATGGCTGTATGTCAGCCTGAAAGGGGAGTGTGGTCCGGGTGTGTCCTCCGTTAGATGATGATGGTAACGATTCATTACCGTGCGTGCAGAAGCTCATCTCACCACGGTGAGTGACAGGTGACGGGGTGGCATTTGTGAAGATCTTATTCGACCCTCGCTCCTCTTTTCTCTCGCGATGGAGGGGGGGGCGGGATGTGCGCGTTCACCAAAAAAACAAACCAAAAAAAAAAAAAAGCACATCATTTCACTAATGTCATCACCTGGCCTCTGGTACTGTTGTGCGCAGGGTCAGAGAGGCCACAGCACCTGCTGCAGAGGAGCAGAAAGAGGAGATCCAAGGAGGAGAGGAGGTAATTAGTCGGCACCGCTGCACGTATGAGAGAGACAGAGATAGAGATAGATAGATATCCATACAAATACGCACGAATTGCGCACAGGCCAGTGGGACCTTCTACAAGCCCATCGCTTCAAGCAACAGAGGAGGCAGAACATTAAACGGCAAATGTGACAAACCTCAGCGCAGATCTGTGTGATATGTATAAATGGATGCTGTACGTGAGCTCACACAGATAACTGGGCTATGTAAAACAACACACACTAAATCAGGCAATAACGACGACAAACCGTCTGGAAAATGGACGCACATAGTGCAGCAAGAAATCACTCCTCGTCCCTTCCCTCCTTCTCCGTGTCTGGATGACAAATCCTATCCTGCAGTAAATATTTTGAGGATAATTGAACTGATTGTTATTTGCAAGTTTCTCTGTCTTGAATATAAAAGCGGCGGCATGCCCGCGCGCACGCATAATGGCTTTCAGACCATTGGCGAGATATATTCATAATGTGGCGAATCTCAAAATCGCTAATATGCAAGTCTGCAGACTATGTCAAGATGCATTATTGATTTGGCTTCTTTTTTTTCTTCTTCTTCAACACTCAAAATGTGAGCTAGATGGGGATCTGGGGGTCACGGAAAGGCTCGTCGTTAAAATGTGACATAAGCTGACCTCTTCACTGCTTTTAAAGAAAGCTCACTAAAGACACCTAAACTCTGAAAGGTTTGGGGAAAAAAGCGCTAAATATAATGAAGACCAAAAAAGGAGAAAAAAAAAGGGCGAGAATGGGAAACGGTGAAATGTGTGTTTGACAACATGTTTGCGCCTCATTCTGGAGGCACTTTGTTGTACCTTGAACATACAGATTATTGAGGACCTCTGTGAGAAAAATAAAGATAAGTTTCGGGTCAGTGCGTCACTATTGATCTCATTCACCGCAGCCCTTATAGGCCGGTTATTCAGCAGCACCCCGCTGTGGATACACACTACATCTCAGCCCATACAGTGTTAAGCCTACATACTGGCTACAGAGCGCCCCTCTGTATAGACCACGAAACGTTTCTAAATCTAATCACAAACGAACCGTAATTAGACAAGTAATTACCGGCGTAATTAACAGCCTCTTTCTGCTCGCTGTGCTTTGATATGGACGGGCAGCGCGCTCTGCGCTTTATGGCGCACATGCAGGCGGCAGCAGCAGCGGATAAAGTCTTTATTATTATTGCTGGAAACCCATCTGGTAATAGTCTTGCCCGAGACCTCCTCCCCCCTAATCAAGGTTTTAATTAAAGACGGTTGAGGGCCATGGAGAACATGAAGGCCAGTAATTAAGACTAACATTGGACCCTAACAGATGCAACCCTCCTCCTGCGTTGGTGCAAAGAAAAGGGGAGCTCACGAATCAGGACGCGCACATAGATGTGATGTTCAAAAAAAAAAAACGTCGACGGTTTGACGCGTCAGGACACGAAATATAAACACGGAAATAAATTAGGCTATACTGAATTTCTCCCACGAACAAGGCAGGTACGGCCAGGTTTACAACACTGTGTTTAACCCCTAATTTGAGATCAGAAGGACGTTCCCGTTTACTGACGGGGGTGGAGGGGAGTCTCGGCGGTCTGGGTGTTTGTTTTCATATTTCTCTGACATGTATTGATTTGAGGACAGCTCAGGGGTTTTGGTCGCAAGAGAGAGCCCCTCCGGTCACCCTGCATTAGTGTGATGCCTGCGCACTATAGCCCGACATCTGAGGGTCCATGAAGCAGGACAGGGGCTCGACATTATCACCATTACAAACAATACACACACACACACACACACACACACACATTTGAGTGCGGTTTAACACTCGCGTAGAAGTTGGCATCATGATTCCACTTTAAGCAGTCGCGTTGGGATTATAAATCAAAAATATTCGCGACTATTTTCTGGAGGTATATTCATGAGGCAGTAATTTTCAGTCCAAGCTGTCGGGACGATTTAGGAATTAGATTACAAATGAGAAAAATCCTCTCTTGAGCAGAAGTCATGCTGATATAATAAATTGATCGCACGTGAACGGTGCAAGGTAAAAGGCAGGTTTCAGTAGAGGAACCAACCAAAACTACACAATGATAATGAGGCGACAAATAATATTCAATAAAGGGGAATTATTTTGCGTATGGTGTGCGTAAAAGTGCACCTGGAATATCACCACAGATTCCGAAAAACCCACTGGGTCACACGCACACCACGTTGGACAAAATGCAATAAAAAACTGTGTCATGTGTGGTTGTGAATATTCATCACATTGACTTCCATCACTCTCCAGTCCCTCGCGCGCGCGCTCTTTCTCTCTCTCTCACGCGCGCACCAAGACACTTCCACCGTAAATTGCATTGTGAAAGTTAAGATATGCCCCTCTTCAGATGGGCAAGCAGATGGGGGGGGGGGACGTTCAGCCAAAAATCTCCCGCAAAGTTCCCTGCCTGGCCGCGCCACCACTGGAGAGGGCCTATATGGGAGGGCTGCACTTTGGCTTTCCGACCTCGTCGCGTCTCCCTGAACAAATGGCACCGCTGAAAACGAGTCCAGACTCGGACCTGAGAGAGGGAGTGCTGTCATGTTTGACTTGCTGCGATGGACTCCAGTCGTTGCCACTTTTCTTCTGCAAGCACATAAGCTGCTCAAGAAAATGTGTCATACAGAGACATACAGGAGGTCGTAATGTCTGTGTCATCATGATGAAAGTTATAATGGAAGGAACAATGAAAAGTAATTAAAAACAAGTTCGCATCAAGTGCATCTGAAGCCAGTAAACCACGGGCTAAATCTTTTCAAACCATCCTCAGATGAGAACAGATAGAAAACTTGAGCCTGTGTAGCTGCGGCCACGCTCAGCTCAATCATCGCCACTTGTGGAGCTTTTCTGCCCCCTAGTGCCGAACTGGAGACCCGCAAAGCTCGGCGAGCGAGGACGTCAAAGAGTTTCCCATCGAAACACGCTGCTGAGTTCATTTTCACTCCGCTGAACAAAAAGTGACCCGGCGCTGTTTGCATCCAGGTGAACTGGGAAACATTTTGCCAAGTGATTGCTTTTACTGGTCGAGTCCACCATACCTGTGGTTTGAGTTTGGCATTAAACAGATTATTGAATTAAATGTGAACATGGATGTTTTGTTCATTTGTGAGTTATGGTTGTGTAGGCTTGTCACAGATTTAGGATAACGTTTCGATTTTTTTAACATCTATTTTAATTCAGTTTCCTGATTTGAATGAAAATCAGTAACTATCAAAGATATAGTTTACACACCATAAATCATGACAGACAAGGTGTGCTAACTTCCTGAGTGGTAATGCAACTCATTTTTATATCAGGATTTCCCTGTTACACATTGGAGCTGTTAAATAAATATATTTTCTTAATAGCGGCTGACACATATTGATGTTTTTACAGTCCCCGTCACATATTGTTCAGTGAAGCAGTTAATGTATGTATGTAGTTCCCTGGCATGTCAATAGAAATGACCTCTGAGTTTATGTTGGCAGATTACATCCATCCATCTACTTATCAAGGGTTTAACACTGCTGTAGGTGCCTAAACATCTGATGTGTTATCCAATAAAATAAAAAAATTATTGATATGTTCAAGAATAAAAAGGGACTCCATTTGCAGTACTTATAAATGTTGAGCATGGGCGGGAAAAAAAAGAGACCTATTTGGATCAATGTACCTATAACATGATGTTTTAATATCAGGTTATGACCCACTATGTACATGAATCATAACTCTCATGATCCAAAGTAATTTCCGAAAGCATAAATATATAACTAGTGTAAATAATTCACAGCGATTAGTCTTTAAAAATTCATTTGAATACACACAAAGGTTGCTGTTTATACAGACTGCTGAGTTTTAGTCAGTGATGCAGTGGAGAGTAGAACAAAGTTTTTCTACCTCTCATAAAACTGTAACAAATCTCCAAAATTCATGAGGGATTGATGTAAGATCTTATATTTAGATTAAAAATTAACATTTCTTACTTGTAGCAGTTTTCTTTAAGCCAAAACTCTAACCGGAGGCTTTAACTAACCCACCTTTCTTTTTCTTTTTTTACTCCACCCCTACATTGGTGGTTACAGGAGAGCACTTTTAAAGCTTTTCTGCTTCAGGTCCACATGTAGGACGCAGGCTATTATCCATTAACACCCCAGTAATGTTAAAAGAATGAGGCTTAATTTTCCATCTGGTTGCATGGAGAGAAATGTCAACTTATTGGATTGAGACTCTGTTTTAATCATTAAGGGAGCACGGTGACGGTTGATGAAGAGGTATCGTGGCTTTGCTGCTTGCGCATAATTTCGCCCACTGATCAGGTGGTGCTGAGGCTCATGTGGCCAATGTACAGGCCGCTTGGCTAATTCTGTGAATCTTGCAAAGTGAAAAAAGTGTCAAATGTATCCTATAAGTCATAATATATTTGCAAAACACAGAATAATTTGATGAAAACAAAGATTATTGACATTTTCGCCAAAGAAATTGCTCTTAAATAAGCGAACAGTTGTGGCATCTATGAGACACATGTGCATTCCCCTGCGCGTGTGAGTGTGTTTGCTGCAGAATTTTGTCTCGTAATGGAAATGTGTTTCCCTCAGAGGATCTCTGTCTCTCCCCTCTCCCGCTCTCTCCCTCTCTCTATGCATGGAGGGAGGCTGGCATTTACTTGACAATTTCTGCCTTTAAGTGCAGGCTTTAAGTGCAGTGTTTTTATCTACACCTAAGATAGCTACGGACCAGGACAATTTAACAGGCAATTTAACTGACCGTGTGTTAGTGAAGCTGTCTGAGTCCCACTCTCTGCCAGAGTGCCATGGCATGATGGATGTAGGCAGTCTGGAGCTAGGTGAAGGCGCACACACACACGCGCGCGCACGATCCTACTGAATACACAGACGCGCAGACACGCCGCCCTGCCATATTTTCCCCAACACAAACGCATATGGGCCAATCCGCAGCCAACCCCCTTCCATTAAGTCAACATCTTGTGCTGGCGGTTGGAACAGTGCGGGGCTGGAGTCAGGTCGTCCAAATCCGTCAGTAAGAGGAGGCAGAGGCGTTTGTCATCCTCCTCTCTGGGCGCCGTCCTCCTGGAAGAGGGAGAGGGGGGACAGAGGGTGGTGGAGCTGCGGAGCATCTGGCTCTGGTAGCTCCAGCTGCAGGGAGAGAAGGGGACAGGAGCCGCGCCGCAGCCCAGGGGAGACACTCTTTCTGCAGCCAAAAAGCGCTCCACCAACCCCTCTTTCTTCTGCTGGATGGAGGGAAATCAGATGATGCAGAGGGAAAGAGTTTGCCGGGTGTTGTACGGCGAAGAAGGAGGTGTAGGGCGGAGATAATCGGGATTTCTGTTGCGGTTTTTGTAATCGTCACAGCAGTTTTTCATTGATCTCTTGGCGCAGTGCTCAGAGAAGACTTAGGGTCATTAGACTATGTGGACAGGCCTCTTTACATCACATGGTATTAAGATCCTTGTGGCTGTAAATAAGTGTCCTCTGCCACAGCGCAAAGTCTGGAAATGGCGTTTTGCGGGAACATGTGCACACTTGAGCGCAGTGCAGAGAAGGTGTAAGGAAAAGTATTGTAATCACAGCTGACTGGAGCGCTGCACCAGAGGAAAATGTCGCCCAAATGATGACCCATAAATCACAGGCCGCAGTCACGCGGCCCAGGCCTAGAGACAGTCTTTAGCATTTAATGTCAGTGCGCCAAATGATGTTTAGCCAGTGGCGGACATTTAGCACCAGACTCCGTGGCCTCTGAGGGCGCTTTGTCACAGATCTATGGATGATTCAGAGCCCGGGGGACGGCGTTTAGTATTGGCACGTAATGTCCCAGTGTTGTTCCGGGGGTTTGTCCTCGGGCAGTGTAGTTACGCTGATTGAAGGGAGGAGATCAAATTGGATGCTTACGGGGGAGAGGGCGAGAAGTTCTCAGAGGGGCGACACATGCGTTTCTCTCTTTCTGCGAAGTCTGACCTTTATGGAGGGAAGATCTAGGGGGCTGTGGACCCCCCTCTCCTTAATCTGAGATGTCCTCTAGGATTAATTAACCCCATTCTCCCATTAGGCCTCTGGGATTTGCATTACTTAGACTGGGAGTCCTGGAGGAGTTTAAATGCTGTGTTCGGATCTCCACCAGGTGTTTGCACTTCTTGTTAGTTTCATATGGGATAAAACGCGTCACATTATTATTACACAAATCTTTTGGTTTGCTGCAGGACATGATTTAAGGATGGATGACCATGTAACTAATTCTAAGATAAGTCGAGAGGAAAGGCTCGTTTGCCAAATATCAAGCAAGGAAACCAAAATCTCTCCGAGATTGTTGCAACACAGGCCTTTACCACACCGTCAACACCTCTATGGTTAGCTAGAGAAGCTAATGAAATAAGCAGCACAGATCACCAGCAGCTGTTTGATGTCACTAATGATGTGTCAAGGGGGCCGCCACGTGCCATTGTTCCGATCGTCTATAGATGCATGTCTGTATAACGCGATAAATGTCGTACTCCCGAAAGAGAGAACACAAATTCACCATTCTCTCCCAAAAACGCACCGTTAATGTCAATCACGCGGACGGCTACGGAGAGCCGGAGGGGTGCCAGCTCACACGACAAGCACCGGTCCCCACAGTCTCATGATGGCGGTCCCCAGACGGCCTGCCATAACAGCTCCAGCTAATCTTCTTTTCATGGTCTTCATTACGACCTGTCAGGACATAAATTGACAGTAAATTGCCATGTTTATTAACACAGCACTAAAACAGCATCCTTAACTGTTCTGCCCCCCTCGTGCAAATGTTAACGTTTAACAGTGACCAATGGGATCAATTAAGGTGCGGCATAAAATGATGCCGCATCCAAACAAATCCCCTCCAGCACACACACACACGCCTGCGAGGCACAACACACACACACCCACACACATCCAAGGCCTCACATTCACAATCCCACCTTAATATGCCTCCTCAAACATTACGTCCTCTGTTGATGACCCCCTTTGAAGACCTATTCAGACAGACACTTGCTCGCCACATATTTGCAGCTCGAGTAACGATGGGAAGGGCCATGCTTCACGGAGCACTGCATCGACAGAGTCTTGAGTCGGAGACTTGCTGCGGCCTTTGCCATATAACACAGTAATTACTAGATCAAATCTGTTCAAATTGAGGCAACGCTGTTCTGTGATCCCTCCTATACTAATCAGCACGCTGAGGTATGGCTGCGCAACTATAAATTGCTGACTTAATTAAAACCAGGACCTCTCTGTCATCTAATTACAGGGAGAAAAGGTTATTGCTTCAATGCAATTTTCCAAATATGATTCCTTCACAGTTATTAAAGGCTCAGGCGTCGTTTATTGTTTCAGATTTTTCAATATGGAAATGGCCCCGGTGACAGACGTAATGACTCGGGGAAAACGCTTCATCTCGATAGTGGCCTGGCACGGCCATTTGTCTAAGATAAGTGGAGCGGACAGGAGCGGGGAAATGTCATGGGAGGCATCCCATGATTGCCTCCACTTTACAGTTGTCATTAAACAGAGCAAAGGTTTCTTTTCTCCTATGTGGCAGCAATGAGAAGTTTATTAATCTATCCAGAATAGTAGGGGCGGTGAGTTATTATAACTATGAAAATTCACAAGGGAGAGGGAAATTGTGGGGAGTAATTGTGTGATGAGAGACTCTATATTCCCTGTTATTGTTCACTCAAATCAATATTCTACTTCAGCTCCTCCACCGACCTATAACCTGACAAGAAACTGTTGTAGAAAAGGTGACACGGAGCCCATGTTAATTAAGAACAGCAGCAGGAAATCCCACAACTGCAGTAACAAATAGATTTGTTTAGAAAGATGGAGGAACTTTGATGGAATTACGGTGCACAGTAACATTGTAGTTTCAAAGGTCACAACAAGAACAAATGTGTCAAACTTTCTCTCCACATACAGCAGGTCTGCTCTGCTTACAATCAATAAAAGCTTCATTGGTTGTTGGTCAGTCAGTGATCTCTCTGATCATTTAATCAGTTATTAATCTGTTAGTTAATTAGTCTAATCTCTGTTTTTTTTACTCTACTGTTTACATTTTCTATTCAGCAACTTGAGGGAAACACTGAAACTTCAGGCTAATTTCATACACGTTTTCTCTCTTTAATTCAGGGCCACAACTAACAATTATTTTCATTATCGGTTAATCTGAATTATTTTCTCTATTAGTCGTCCGCTCTATAAAGTGTCATCTAAAAATGCCTGTTGTAATTTACGGTAGTCCAAGAATATGTATTCAAATATCTTGTTTTATTCGACCATGCTCCAAAAACCAAAGATATTCAGTTTTTATCATATGTGATTAAGAAAAGCATAAAATCCTCACATCTGAAAAGGTGAAGCCATCACTGTTTGGCAGTTTTGTGTTAAAATTGCCTATGACTTAAAATAGCTACAGATTTATTTTCTGTTGACTGACTAATAAATCAATCGACTGATTGTTGCAGCTCTGCTTGAGTCCAAATATTTAGCAAATGGGGCTTCTCTATAAGAACATTTCAAAACAGATGAAACTTCTTCGTCATAATCCTAATATTTTGACATAATGCTTCGTTTCTCAAATCGGCCATCAATTAGGCTTCTCATTTAACATAAAAATAAGCTTGAATTGTTGTCTTCCCTGTTTTGTGGCTTTTAAAGCTGCGATGGGGCAGCTTAGAGCGAAGCAGCAAGATGAACCCACTTGGCCTTAGCTGCAGCTGACCGACACCACAGAGCAAATCCAACTTTATAGTTTACCTCAACTGAACAAATGCCTGCGTGATAACCTCAGCTTTGTGGGAAATCAGCAGAGGAATGACCTCAGCAACATCCATGGGATTCACAGGAGTACATTTGTTCAAACGCTTCAAGAAGAGACGAGTTCTTTTGGCGCTTATATTGCATATTACATTTTTGTACTGCCAATAATACATAAGGTAAATAAAAAAAAGCTTTGAGGTAGCAAATTCACTTCAAGTAAGATCTCAGTTATTAATAAGCGCTTAAATATTCACATGTTCAGATGAATTTTTCATGGTTAAACTAACTACAAAGCTCTCTTTGCACACACACACACACACACACACACACACACA
>JBCAUF010000001.1:18634815-18652726 GCA_038406115.1 Haemulon aurolineatum | reverse complement strand
CAGTTTGAAATGACATCTGTCTCAAAATGCCTGTTGAGTCCTGCCATTGCATGCCACATGGGACCTGTGAGAGGATGCTGTGAGGTCGTTTTATATTTTTAAAAAGATTGAGATAGCATAATTAAGAATTCAGGGCGAGGATGCTGGTATTGTTGTTGTATAAATATAAACCTAAGAAGCAGCTGTCCTCTATGCTTTTACCTCTAATGCAGCTGTCATCTCTAAAGTCATCTCTTAATTTGTACAAAGGTTACATGACTGTTAGCCTCTGAACACCAACACAGGAACAAACATACAACCTTCTCAAACAGCGGATGTGAATGTATTCTGTGCACGTCAATTAATTATTACACATTACACGTCTCCGTTGAGCCGCTGACTGTTGCATGGAGCCGGCTCTCTGCCGCACTGCCTCGACGAGAGCAGCGAGGGCAGCGGCTGTTCCTCCGTCTCCCTTTTGCTGTTATCATTTTTACCAGACAATTAGGGGATAGACCACGGTGCTTTGATGTCACTGTCAGCCTCGTGGTCCTCTGAGCCGCTGCTTGATCAGCTCTAATTCCAACTACAGTACAGTGTTTGAAGCGAGTGGAACAAGAATTGGATAAAGCAATTGTTTGTCCAATTAATGGAGGAACCAATCTGGCTGGCTTCACTCTGGACAGCTCGCACACTGGTTTTGAAACATACATGACACATAAGTAAGAGCGCGTCCGCAATGCATGTGTAGTAGAGACACATGGATGTTGTGATGGGCATGTTTATTAGTGAAAACATGCAGAGAAATGTTCTAAACACACACACAAAGACAAACAGCACTTGGCATGATTTCAGCATTACTATCATAAAATTTGAAACTCGCTGAGGACTGTTGCAGCAGTTTTGGCACAATCTGCTGTCTTTTCTTGCATTTGCACCAACAGTTCGGGACTAAATAGTCTTAAATAGACTAATATTATTGATAAACATTCTGTGTGTAATGATGGTTTTTATGCTTACTGGACCCGTGCTTGAAAGATGGAGAGAGAGGAAGGTGAGATTGTTAAAGGGAGGGATGACATAACCTGGCTGCGAGCCCAGCTTCCGGAGAGCTCACCGCCTTTTCCTGTTGCTATGGTTACTTGCAGCAAGTTGCCGAGTGAGGATGGTTCCGTCATCAGCAACGAATCAGAGAAGCCGAATTCCGGCAGGGGCTTGACGGTGCTGAAAGTCACAGCGCAGCAGAAACTGACAAAGGAGGAGACGCGCAAGAGGGACGGTGAGAGTCGCACACTGATGCAAATACAAATAATTTATTCCACAGCTCCTCTGCAGACAAGGTCAGGCGTGTCACGGATGCCAAAAATCTTTTCCTCTCCCTCTCCTGTGTGAAACACTTTTCCATGTTTCTCATGCACACAGGTTTGCCCTAAGAGAAATGCACTGCCACTGCAGCTTTTTTTTTTTTTTTTTTTTTCCCACAGCCAGAAAAGGTAGCCACTCAGCAGTAAGCAGAGATGGACCCGATGAATATGCATGAGACTGACACTCTGCTGACATGATACAGTATGTCAGACCGGTGAATGCTGTGACAGACTGGCAGAAACACGCACACATTCACTAATGCAGAAATGCAAGAGAGCCCACATGAAGTCACACGTCTCGTGCTTCTCCAAGATGCAGAGCGGTTTCAAGTGAAAGCCGCTCAGACATTGAACTATTCGCTGTTCTATTCTCGTCCGCCAAAGCCAAATGTTCTACATGTGGTGGGCGTGAGTTAAATTAATCAAATTCAGATACTCTGTAAATTGGATCGAGCGCGCTGGATTATGATTTTCTTAATGGGTGGATTTGAATAATTCATCAGCTGAGTTAAGGGAAAGTAGAATTGAATCCAGTTTGTCTGATGTCAGATAAGGAATGAAAGTGCAAAGTCAGTTTCTTTCATCTATCACAGAGATGCACTGGCACAAACTTTGAAGCCAACGCTATCTTTGTGATCTATTGTCTCCGTCCACCACTTCATTTGCTGACACAGACGACTGATGTTTGACATAATCCCACATTGTCAGCCACAGAGAGACAAGGTGATGAGAGAGAGAGAGACAGAGAGAGAGAGAGAGGGAGAGAGTGACAGTTTGCTCCCCTTTGACTGACAATGTAATGATTAGAGGTATTTGTAGTCTCTTTGTGAGTGAACTCCCTCTCTGTTCTTCAGATCCATATGACACCTCCTCTGGCTCCCTGCAGCTCATTTCCATAAAGCCCATGGCGGCACAGCCCAACTACTCACACCCTGCATCCTCTGACCGCAGCCAGGACTCAGCCATCGTCAACGGAGAGGTGATGCACAGTCACGCGAGAGATACACACTCTTGCATGCACAGATCTCACAAATGCAGACATGAACACGGACACCACGATTATTGTTATCTCAAATGAGATATTGGTGTGATTTTTTTTTTTGCTTTTCTGAATAGTTTTAAAGGCATGTTTCTTTGCACCAATTAGGGTGAAGAAACAAAAAGTAATGACATGTGTGGAGTTGTTTGCTTATGTTGCCAGAGCTGTGAACCAAATGTGATTAAACCACGACCACACACTCCTGATGAAGCATATTAGCTGACATTTTGAGCGTTAAGCTCTTGAAAAATAACTTCTAATGAGTTTTATTCCCCTGTGTATCTCAACTTAAATATTTGATATCGCAGAGAAATATTTCTAAACCAAGTTTTCTGGGGATTTAAAATTTGCTTGACTCCGACATCAATTATGTCAAATAAAATATTTTTTTTCACAGAAGAAAATTATTTTGCATTAGTAATACAATTTGTGGCATTGTATGATTTCCTCTGATGAAGCTCTGACCTCCTGATGACCACCTGAGAATATGTTTACGTGTTAAAAAAGTAGGTTGAAAGTGATATTTCCTTGTGGCACTGTAAAGTTAAACATATTCTTGCACTTCTTTATTTTAAAATATTATATGATGGATATATTTTGAGTGTTACTCCCCAGAAAATTATATACCGGTAATGCAGCCATAACAGTATTTTATCACTTGATCAAAGAACTGAAAATGCCACACCACACTTTTTGATTCTGTATTTTCATTATTCTTTCATTTCATCAGTTATTCTGAAGCAATATAATACACATGAAAAATAGAAAAATATGCCCAGAATCCTTCTGGCTGTGATTATTGCATAACAGTTTAATTTTCAAAGCTTCTTGTTCTCTTGAACCCCCTGATCTTTCATCCACGCATGCCTTTTTTTAAGACAAAGCACAATCTTACCACACACACACAGCGAGAAGAACCCTGTGTCTCTTTCCGTTCTCATCTCCCCGTGTCTCTTTGCATCCCGCGCTCTTTCCTCTCTGCAGGTGAACTTGGCTCTGAAGCAGAAGTCAGACATCGAGCACTACAGGAACAAGCTGAGGCTGAAGGCTAAGAGGAAGGGCTATTATGACTTCCCCTCCACTGATGGCAGCAGCAGCAGCCGGGCCCTGGCGCAGAGGCAGCGGCACGGCCATGAGAGGGCAGCCGGTGAGCATGGCAGACCACTGGAGCCTGATGATGAGCGAGGTTCCACTTATGTCAAGTCTCACAGGAGGTGAGGGGAGAGTGGGAAAAGCAAGTGGAACCTGGGTTTGGCTGCGTGTAAACAGAAAAGAAAAATCCATGCTTCACTTAAGGGTGCGAGGATGAAACTCAGGCGATGACAAAGTGCTGCAGGTGGCATGGCATTTCACATTAGTTGATTGGGCTTCTAACCATGTCCAGTTATCCATCCATGATGACCTCTGCCTCGTCTAATTAGCTTATAGAGGAGTAAAACTGCCTCCGCTAATGTTGTCATTATCCTGTCTTAGTAGGCAGTGAGAGACCCACCAGGCCTGTCTGATTAGTTTGATCCAAGTCCTGTGCTTCCGTAATGGAGATAAGAGGATTGGCAGGGTTTCGGATGGTCCACTACACTGGTTCTGTGCTGCCTCTGCTTTACAGATGCACATAAAGCTGGCCAGAGTCTTTGGTTATTACAGACTCAGGGCAAGGGAGTGGGGGGGAAGGGGGGGCATCCTCCTCCACATGAGATTAACATTACGTCACACTAGCTGCCTTCAGAGCGGAAAGCAACATTTGAATTTTGGCTTGTGTGCCGACTTAGCGAAGGGTTGAACGGGCCTGCTATTTTTGTATCGCACCCCGGTGAGCGAGATAAGGATTTTAGCAGCTATTTGCTGTCGAAACTAATGTGTGGCTGATCGGTTACAGCAGCGACATGCTGATATGCATCTTGTCCTTTGTCATTGACTGTGCATTGTTGTTTTGTTCTGCTAGATGCTTTATCAGTATTGCATTTTTCTGTGCAACACCTCAAGGATATCCTCACACCTGATTCAGCTCTTTTACTTATGTCCTTACGAGATGTCCTAAACATACTGTATCTATTTGGTCTTTATCACAACCTCACATACTTCTTTGAGAGGGAATCACACACATCCCCCCACTGTGTTCTCCACCACCTCCACTTCACACCCACCTTTCAATGCAGGCGCTCTGAAACCACGGCTGAAAGTAAAAAAGCTGAATTGAAAAGATTTCAATTAATAACACTGCACCCCAGGTCTGATTTGTTCTGAATCCACTCTGTACTCGACTCGCCAGACACTCCCAGGTCGGGCAGACGGCCTATCGCAGCAGACAGAGTCTGAGCAGTCCCAGCCCCGGGGGAACAGAGATGGACCTGCTTGTTATGAGGGAGAGACCCAGGAGAGGCATTCGCAACAGCGGCTATGATGTGAGTCACATGTTATTAACGACTGACCACTGTCTCCCAACAAGATGCACTTTCCAGTTTCCAATATAATCCAATTGATAATTAAAAAAATATATATTAAAGTATATATTAAAGATTCTCTCCAGACATGTATTAAGACATGCCTCGATACAAATAGTCAAATTGAACAAATAGTGTGTCTAATATAATCTTTCCACATTTAAATCCCTGAAAAGCATCTCCTCCTTCTACCTCATTAAAAACTGCATCCAATCTACAAAATTGCAAATATTGTTCATTTCTTTCAAGTTTTCCTGCTGGACAACAGGTGTTTCTTACCCTTCTCCGTTTTTGTGCACTGGAGACTTCAAGTTTCCACACCACACATATGCAAGTTGAAGACTGGAGCAGGATTGGATTCCAAAATATTTGTGATGTCACAAATCATGTTCACAGGCCCGCCCCTTTAAAATAGATTTTGAGTAAGCACAGAGAAATTTTCTACTTTCAACAGAAAAATGTGAAAAAGCCTTCGAGTATCAATCTCTGCACACACATAATTCTGCACAGTGAACTGTAGAAGAAAGATGGAAAACATTTTTGTTTTTACAAAAAGGTAAAAATAGGAAAAATCAGAGCTCGTCAGTGCTAAATCTGTGCCCTATTGCCCATTTTAAGACACAAGAAATCTGACGTGCTCGAGTTAGGTGCGGTTTCAAGTGTACCACAGAAAGCTGAAAGAAGAGAAGTGGTTCATTCATAATTAATCGTTAAGATTTATATGGTCCTGTCGTTTTGATATGTAATGCGTCTCAGGATGACTGGTTTATGCCTCCACTCTTTTATTGTTCCATTATGGCTCAGTGTGTGCCTCTCTCTGTCATGAATACCAGTATGTGAGCTCGCAGGAGTAATGGAGCAGACCATTCCTAAAAAGTGTTTTCATTCTGAGCTGTCCTGTTGTAAAAAATATGAGCAGTGATAGAAATAATTCACTGAACTGGCACTGACCTGCCAGCCAGTTTGGCCAGTCACAGCAGGAAAAAACACAAGTGTAATTGGCTGTGGTATTGTTGCACTGGCTCACTGGCATGGCCTAATGGAACATTTAGGTGGAAAATAAATATACGATAAACCTGTGCTTTTCTTACTATTATTGCATGTGTCAAAATACCCTCTTGAGCCTCCGATTTAGATATATCAGGCTCTTGGAATGACAGGGTGCTGCCATGAGCAAAATCCGACAGGTGACGTGACAAACTTTAGCATTATGTCAAAGTTAAGTCTTGACAAGCTCTACAAATTAAGATTTTCCAGACAAACAGTAGTTCCTGGATTCTGACCACCCTCAGTTTATACTTGTTGTGGCTAAACTCTGTGCTCAGGTCTGTTAGAAATGTGGCACAATAGCCACTACAAGCTACACGGTCCTTTTTTTCAGGCCCTGTTGATTACAATGGGACTAGTGTAGCTGCAGGCCCCATCACTGCAGATGCAAGCCTCTGCCGTTCCGTGTTGCAGGGGGGGCTGATTTATGAGGTGCACTACGCTAGGTCTCCTGTGGCTACCCTCTGTTCGCACAGGAAGTAGGGCAGCCTCGACTTGTATTCATTTATCACAGAATATAAGGAGTGGATAGATGGAAACGGAGGCCGAGAGAGGGAGAAAGAGAAAGGGCTATGATAAGATGGGAGGGACTTTCAAACAAAATGTAAAAAAAAGAGGCTATATAAGATGGAGTGGGGTGGCAGGTGAATAATTAAGATGCTTAATACAGTGTATAGCGTAGATAAGATGCAGCTACGCTCAGACTACAGTACAAGCACAGGTAACAAACCACCAAACTGCCTGGTGCTGCTGCTGAAGCAACCGTGACCAAGCAGTAACACCACTGGATCCAACTCTTCCAGCTGGCTTTTCTCAGAAACTCCGAGCAGCATTAATCAGCCTCTTCTGGCTCAGTCAGCACCATGTCAACAACCCACTGAGAGACTGACAGGAGACTTTATAGAAGTTGCAATTTTCCAGCTTTCTCGGGTTGTACCTGTTAGTGTCCCGCTAATCCAGAAAGGTGAAGTTTCATTTTCGCATGTTTGATCCAGGCGCAAGTCAGAACATGCCTCCACAGGTGGCACAGATTCACCCAAACAAGCAATCGCCACAAAGCTACGGGGTGCTTCACTTAATAATTGCACCCAACGCTTCATATCATTCATTTCATGGTATTTGCAACAGTGTTTGCTTACCAGTCAGCTCTCTTGCACATTCTGTTATAGAATACCCTGTTTCTGTGTGTTAGCAGTGTCAAAAAGTAAAGATGTGTGTTGAGTCTCAGTTCAGCAGTTGTTTCTACATGTTTCAGACTGAGCCTGAGCTGATCGAGGAGACAAACGTCGACCGTCTGGTGGGGCCGCGGGGGTACATGTACGGCCGGGGCTTGAAAGGCCACTCGGAGACATCCACTCTGAGCTCGCAGCCGTCCATTGATGAAGTGCGACAGCAGATGCACCTGCTGCTGGAGGAGGCGTTCAGCCTGGCGTCGGGGGGCCAGTCCACGTCCGGAAGGCACTCCCATCACCACCACCCGGCTCCTGACCACTACAGTCACGCGCCGCCCCCCCTCCCCTACGCGGACGTGGTGACCAGCGCCCCGGGTACGATGAGCTGTGGACGTGGAGGCCTGCAGTGGGTACCTTCTTATGGCACGGACGTGTATCAGTGCAGCCTGCCCAAACCGGTTAGTGGGATGCGATTATTTGCCCTCTCGTAAGAGCTGAGTTAGAGTTTATGTAACCTTAAATGCCTTTCACTATCTGTTTAAGGCCTTTCACTTCACCCAGCTCCCAGAGATGGCTATGGGTTCTCCTCCCCCTTTACCACCTCGTACTGGCCCTCCTCCCGGGACCTCCTTAAGACGGTGAGGATGAAAAGGTCTCACACACACACATACGCGTACACACACATATAGGCAGCATAGACATACACACAGTGTCTAGCATCCCAAAGTCCATCAGATATTCCACATTTATTCACATTCAAATTCATATTCAGGGACTAGATATTCACTAGGTAATGTGCTGTGGCCAGGGTGATTTTAGGCCCTGTATAAATTTGAATATTGAACTAGTGCATTGAGAGATGGCAAGAATGTCAATGAGGCACTCACTTTTCCACATGGAGTGTGTCTGCCATCTAGTGGCATTGGTTGAGTATTTCAGTAACTTGTATGTTTATTCTTCTCCAATCTCTGTCCAACTTAGTTCCACTTCTGACTTGGGGCCTAAGGGAAGGAGCTCAGAGACATCTGTCACTGAAATGCAGAGTCAACATGACAGCAACCCATATGGGCCAACGACTAGAGCAGCACTTCCATCTATCACTGCAGAGCAGCCTGTGTCCAACTACTCAGGTGAGCATATGAAGAGATGACTTTGCATTTCATCATGTGCTTTGCTGTCCGTACCAACGTACCTTCTGCAGGGATAATAAAACTCTTGGATTTAATCGTCTTCTGAAATGCATTCATCAGGCTCTATTCTCCTCCATGTAGGAAACCCAATAACAGCTGTCTACGCCATCCCAGCCACCAGAACCGGCTACTCAGAATACTTCGTCTCCACACCACCCACCTCCTACCACAGTCCCTCCTGGATGTCCTATCCACCTGAGCCTGAGGATGTGCCGCCACAGTGGGCAGACTCTGTAAGGAAGCCCATTTTGCTTGCTTTCGGACATTTCAAATCCTGCTTTAAAAAAAAAATAAGATAACTAAAAGATAAGCAACTTATAGTGGTAGAATAACGTGACCAGACGTCTCAATCGAACCAGGGCATATGTCCCAGTGCCCCAACAGCTCGATGTCCTAATAATTAGACATAAAAATAAACTATTCTATTTCTTGAAAATTTCTTAAGGCTGTATCCAGATCATGAATAGGTTAGAGAATTGTCCTTAAGAGCAAAGACGCTCTTTGTTTTGACACAATCACTGAGTGTTTTTATTTTAGGCTCTTGCTGAGACTACAAAAGGCCAGTGATCTGGCTTTACACATACTGAATGTACAATCATAATAATTGAATACAGACTATGAAAACTTTAACAACAAAAATGTCATTGTTGAAGAATGAAATAAGAGTGAAATCAACACGTAGAAACACGAAACGGGAAGAAGGTGTAGGTGAGCTCTATATTAAATCATTATCTTTTGCAGACCATCTCACTGTGGCATTGACATTGATTTGGAAAGTCTTTTTGTGCTCGCGTTTCCTATCTACCCTTGAAAGAGACTGTAAACAATCCTCTCTAAGCATCCTCCCACCGTCTGTTTTCCATTAAAATAAGACTGGACGTGTAACCCATGTGACCCTCCCTCCCCTCCCCTGCGCAGGACTCTCCTTGTTTGTATGGAATGTTCTGTTTTTTTCCCTGTCTGTTTGCCTGTTTCAACCAGATGCCTTCACGCAGTGTCTTTTTGCAGAACCAGTGTCATTTAGAAACCATTTGCTGATCTGAATTTATGGCTGGCGTTGAGTGGACACAACAAAATACCGGGGTAGTTGAGCACATTTCCTAAATGAACACCTATTTTACCTTCTTTTTTTTTCTTGCATTTTTTTCTTACATTTTTTGTGGTGTAAACCTGACACTTATGAAGATTTTTTATCAACATTCAAACGTAGTCCATTTTGGAGTTCAAACACTGTTTGAACCACAATCCATTTCAGCATCATATACCCGCACAGTAGATCTCCACACCCATTACTTTCCCAGTTATTTTGGTCCATTTATAATATTTTCCCAAATACAGTTGTATATATTTTCCCTGATTACCCATTTAATTATTTCTAAAATAGTGGTGCAAGAGACAATGTTCACTCAGCAAAATTAAAAAAACGCATATACTGTATCCTTCCAATTATCTATTTGGCAGCCATTATTTTCGTGGGTTGTAAAGTAATAATATGAAGATACTGTGTCACTGATTTCATGTATGCCCTGTTTTCCAGTTGCCCCTGCCTGGGTATGTAGAGGCTTTTCCTCATCCTCGCTACCCACAGGGGAGCCCCACCAGGCTGCCCCTGCAATATAACCAGGCACTGGAGCAGCCACCCACTGCCCCAAGCACAGCATCCCAGCAAAGCCTGCCCCAGGTGGTGAAGGACATGGACAGCATGCCCCTGAGCAGCCTCTCCACCTCGGCACTCGTGCAGGCTATCCGGCAGGAGGTGGCCAAACTGGCGAAGAAGCAGAACGACGTGTTTGAGTTCTAGTTTTAACTCTGCCCCCTTGTGTGCAGGAGATGGTTAACTGTGCATTGGTCCTCAACAGAGGCACACAAAGGTGGTACTCATTCAGACTGATTTTTGATGTTTGTACTGTAAAACAGACTGATCTTCTTTACCCACTGATTGATTTCTTTTCACACGCCATTGGTGTTTTGCAACTCCTGACTTAAAGGAGCAGAAAAAATTCTGTTTTTTTAGAAAAAAATGCCATTCTCTATTGATGATGTCCCGAGTAAGTACATGCATCTCTTCTTTGTAGATATGTCAATAGGATACGCTAAATATGGAAAATATAATTTTTTCCAGGATTAGACATTTTTTTGTGAATCAGCATCAACTGAAGGAGAGAAAAAGTAGCATTATTGTCTGTACTGAGAGGACCAAATACTTCCTGTCAGATGGTTAAGTATAAACCACAGTGTAAATGAGCATGTACAGTATTAGGACATCCTGTATCTTATCTCCTTTTATGGACCATTAGCTTCAACAAAATGGGTTACATCAACATTAGGTCATATATACAAAGCACTTCATCACTTTTCAATAATTCTTTATTTCATCACAACAGCAAAACAATAACAACAAATACTGACTGCCCTTGGTTTGCAAATAATCGTATTGATTTAAATTGTAGTTCCCATCAATTAACAGTGCATACAGTATGTATCTGCCTTTTTAATTGAATCCATTTGAACATCAAATCTTAGGCAGCATCTATGATAATGAAACATGTAGTTGGAAATGTTTGCCTTTATATATCTGAAATAAAGGGAGGCATTTATCCTTGGAATATGTTTTTGCTTATTCACAAGTTGACTTGGTTGACGTTGATTTTTTTTAACACTAATGTGTGGTTATTATGATATTGTATATTACTGTTGTTAAATACTTAAAACCATTAACTTTAACTTAACTATATGTTCCTCCCTTCTTGAAGAACATGGCAAAAACTCCTTCGAAAACCCAAATGGAAAACCTTTAAAGTGAACTCATATTTGCAGCTCGATGGACATGGAAGTGTAGCAGTTTTTTTTTTCTACCAAACCCAGTGGTTTTAAGATGCACAGATGATACACATACAAACCCAAACCAATCCTATTTGCTGCTGGAAGTAGTGCCACAGTTTTCTTGTAAAGTTTATCCATAAAGTAGTAGTCTGTTGTTTGTTTACTGGCCTTAAGACATCTTAATGGTCTCAATGGGTGCATTTCATGAATAAAATACAAAGTTCATGTAAACTATTGACCTAATGAGAGGTCCTACATCAGTACTCCTGTTCTAAGAAGTTATAAGTGCACAAACCCTGATGTCTGTGTGTAACATTGTGAATAGCTGTCTGAGCTTCAACTCAGATCGAGTGTACAGTGCAGCGCTTGTCGTTTTCCAAGAGCTGTATCAGTGTGCCCTGGAATCATCCACTTTGTTTGTTGCAAAGGGCATATGTGCTGAGGTAGACATATACCACAAAAAACGAATTTCATAATCAATAATTTAATTTAAAAACTGCTGCTTCATGTCATCAATCTTGATTATGTTTTAAATCAGCCAGACAGTACACGAGTGTATGACAGAATAACATAAAAAGCTTCCACCTACCAGGTCACATAAAAACGTCATAAATATTAACAAAAGACTAAAAACATAAATAACAGCAAAAACTCCCCCTGACATGATGCAAAGTTCAAGGTGCTGGGAAAGATACAGGTCCTCAACAAAAATGTGCTTGTAGTAGATGTACAAAAGGCCAGGCTTTCTGATAGCCGCTGGATTAAAGGAAATCTATGCATGCAAGAACTATTGCAGCAGCGACTAGAGGGAAAGTGGTCCTACTAATACTGATCTGACATGATTCACTTAATATCCTGAAGCTGCCCCTTTTTTTATCTGAGTCACTTAATTTTTAATCAGCTTTGTCATCCTATTTTATTTTGTCTGTTTTTATAATTAGACAAAGGCCACCACCCCAGGGCAGTGCACAAAACAAAACTATGAACGGTTCAATATAACTATGAAACAAAAGTCGTTGAATCATTTCACACATCAAAGGAATTAACCTAGCTTCGAAAAAAAGTCTCACTCATGTTTCACTGTCACTGTAAAAGCCGTCAATAGATTTTGATGAATTCTTAATGCAGGATTGCTTGGGAATTGAGAGTCGGACTGACTGCAGAGTGAGTGCATTAAGGCCTATAGCAGGGGTGCTGTGATATGTTTGCATAAACATTCAGATGCTATAGATTACCTACTTTTACTGTGTTATTGCAAATCACATGGAATGCTTTGCTGATTATAACCAATGCTGTCATAAGAAGGATACCAGTTGTGATGTGTAAGAAAGATAACTATGAGTGAAATTGCCTTTAAATCATGATTTCCATTCATAGAACAGTTTTGCAGTTACAGCAGTCCTGGAGGAATTTAGCCTTTTTGACTTTTGAGCAATCCCGCCCTTTCTTCTTTTATACTCATGCCTGTTGGTGTGTAAGTAGGTATAAGGAAATACTGTATGTCTTAAACTCAACAAGAACTTTGTTGTTGCTTGTTTTCCCAAGATTCCTTTTACCCATTATTCAGAGAAGCACTTAATGTCTTAAGAACTGTACTAAATACAGTGAAACCATTTTTGTGTATACCAGAAGTGAACACCTTTCCACATTCTCATGCTGGAAAACTTAGCGATATTAAATAAAGGGGTTTTAGGTGGTTTAGCAAAATGATGAGTATTTATTCTTTAAAATGAAATATGAAGTGAGCTAAATCTATTAAAAATCAATGTCTTTTTGTCTTCCGGACTGTTTTACTCATTTCCTTTTCATCTGCTTGATCTTGTTATATTTGATGTTCCTAGATTGATCTGACAGAGACCTTGAGACAGATGGAGAATGAAAGACATATTAGCCTACATGATTAAAATCAAATAAAAGATTTTATTAGAAGAATAAATCATCAATCCGTGTCTTCAATACCTATTACTTTTCTGCATGTCATTTTTCCTAAAGAGTGATTTTAAGCACTTGTGGCACTTGGTCCACCTCTACAGTCTTTCCCGATACTTAAGTAGGCCACCTTATTGTCATTTAGACCTAATCAGTGCTTGGGGTGATTATTATTACCACCACCACCTTACACCACAAAGATATCAAAGCATAACAACATATAAAGCTGACATAAGCTATTACTCCCTTGCGCCATGAGGCAGAGGAATAGTTGTAGGTGAAGGTATTTTGAGGTTTGTTTTACTATTAAATGGCCTGTTGTCAGCCATTGTAATATAGCTGTAATCATTACTGACTCTACACCAAGACAGAAATAACAGAGACACTGTATTTTTATGACTCGTGGTGTATAAGAATGGACAGAGGGGACATCATTTACCCATTTAAGACTTAATTAATTTTTAAAAAATCTATTTTGATCACCCAGTGCCTGTGATAAGTCAAGTTGTAATAACTCCTGTAGCTGAAGAAGAATTGGCAACCATCCAATTCTCAGCTTGAACTTGCTTTTCTATTAAACTTTGGATGACAGACTCCATCTAGACTCTGTAGTCATCAGTTCCACTCAGCAACTACTCGAAGGCTGAGATAAATGTTTACCTTACTGGAAATAAATATTCTCTTTACAAAAACCACATTACAACATTCCTCCTCTCATAATCCATAAAATACAATGTCTGTGGCCCCTATGAATTTGGGTAATTTCTGGCCAAAGTCCAGTTGCTTCTCTCTTCTTGTAGACTGGAGGTGGTCTGTTTCTTTTTACAACATGAGCAAATCTGGCCTGGTTCTTTTCAATGAGTGTCCCTCAAACCCACTTCTGGTCTGCATACTGTCTCAGTGTCATGATGCCGTGCTTGTTTTGCCTGATTCCATTCAACCTTCCTCCTAAGTGAAGGACACACCAGGTCCAGCTGGGTCCTGATCCTCCTGTTCATTAGCGGCTCAGCGGGTATGGACAGACACTTAAACAACTTTGTTTCATGTCTCCCCTCCCCCATCTTATCACGCTGAAGCCTCCTTGAATATCCACAATGCATGCCCAGCACAGCTATTGGATGATGGATGATGTGATGCATCTGTTGCAATGCTTGACGTCATTCCTTTATACAGTAGGAAGTATGAAATCTGCACTCAGGCCATTGCTGACAAGTACAGTGGGGATTGTGTGGGCGGTGAAGATGTCCTCAATTTTTCCACTGTGATGAAGTTATAGATTGCATTAGATGAGCTCCAGTGATCACCCTTCTTCAACACAGGATGCAGCCCTTTTCCACACTTGATGCATGGTTTTCTGTCCTAAGAGTTGTGGCTAAGGAGGTCATGGGCCTAGTCTACTCACTCTGTCTGCATTACAATATCTTTAGGCCTTCCTATATTTAAAGGTGAGGTGAGAACACATTTGCTACTAGAATTAAAGCTTGACTTTGCATTATGGCTGCTGTGAGTTGTGGGATGCCTTTACTCTCCCGCAAGAGGCTCAGTGGTGGTTTGTGGTCCATTACTGAAGTGCAATAATGCAGATACAGTTTAAGACCAAAGATTTAGCAAGGGTCTCTTTTTCCAGCTATGAACGACCTTATTCAACTCACAACAGTCAGCATACCCCATTGGTTTGTCTGTACCATCGGGAAACCAATGACCATACCAGCCCTGTAGGGTGATGCATCACAGGACAAGAAGAGAGCTTTTGTGTCATCATTGTGTACTAATTGGTCACCCACGGTAGCTTGAAAGACTTTACTCTGGCTTCCTCCTCATCGCCATGGGGCTCTTGTGTTAAGCATGCCCAAGAAAGACTTAAGGTGTCTGGCTGGTTAGAGGTAGATTCCTCCCTCAATAGCTTTAACCTCTCCAAACTTGTCAACTCTGGGTACACCAATTCTAGGTGAATGATTTTGTTTAACATCGTTCGCTTCCCTTCCACAGCAGGGAGAGATAGTTTGACATCAGATTTACTATAACACTGGATTTACTACATATTCATGCTGGTCTGGTTTTATATAGGGACTATAATGATGGTACTCTCTGAAAAATGCACAGGCCATAGTGCTTTCCATCTCCAATCTGGTCAGCCAGGTCTCAATTTTCTCTTGTTTTCCATATGTAAACACACAGTATGATACTGACTTTAAAATACTGTATTTTACCAAGCATTCCCACTTACCTTAGTTGTACAGTGTTATTCTTGTGATATGGAATACCTGCCCGCCATCTTCCTGCATATACTCTCACTCAGAGCTGCCATATCTGCGTCTATTCAAAGTTATTGTCTATTGACTGACATCTGGTACCTGCACTCTATCATCAGCCTTGAAGTTGTAGAACATAAGAGCATTCCCATCCTCTGCAGTGAAGTGCAACTTTAAATAGACAGTACTGTAATATAAGCTTTAGTTCGCCAATGGCCACTCACACCTGTAGCAATGGCTAACTAAAAGAAATTTTTACTAGAAATACACCAATACACCATCTTTACACAGATCACAATACGAATACAAATATGAATTACGTTATTTATCCCAAAGGGGAAATTCATTTGTCTGTTAGCTCATCTATTTGTAGCTCATCTAATTATAGAGTCTGGTGGCAGTTGGTATAAAAGATCTTCTGTATCTCACTGTCCTACAACGAAGAGAGAGGAGACTTCTATCACCATTACTTCTTTGGTCCATCACAGTGTTATGTAGTGGATGATCCATGTTGTTCAGGATGGCCTCCACCATCCTCATTGTGTCTCTCTCCACAACTTCCTCCTTAAAGGTTAAGTGTGTAAGGTAAGGGGGAAACCTTGACATCCAGCGAACACACAAACCAGGTGCAGGAACAGTGAGCAGTATTGTGTTAACACCTCAGCCTTTGACCTGTCCTTGGATTTGAACCACCAACCCTCTGGTTAAGGTTTCAAGCACAATTCCCATTGGCCAGGGTCTGGGGCAACTAAAGCACTATGACAAAGTCATGACAGAATTCCTGGTCCATTCTGCTAATGATACATTTGAACTAAATGACCGAAAATTAACTATGGAAAAAAATCATTATGTATTTGTTTGAGGAGTGAGGAGTTGTTTGAGCACTGGCTGCCACTTGGGGCAGGACTGAGTACAGAGCAGTTGAGCAGTATTGATGTATCCATTATGTTGTGAGGAATAATCAAATTTTTTCTCTTCAAATATGTTTCAAAGAAGATTGCTTTCCCTGGTGAATTTCTATTTTTAGCATTCTTTCCATAGCCAGAAATTTTATGAATGATTTTTTTAAAGTATATTTTTCAGGCTTTTATGCCTTTATTCACAGGGCGGCTGAAAAATGGACAGGAAATGGGAGGCAGAGAGACACGCAGGAAATAACCACGCGGTTCGGGATTTGAACCTGGGTCCCTGCAGCGAGGACGATAGTCTCTGCTTATGGGGCGCCCGCGCTAACCACGACGCCATCAAGCACCTCTTTATGAATGTTTTGACCGTTAAAGCTGTGGACTACAATTTGAGAGATTGAACATTATTATTAACGTCAATAAGATGGTTGTTATGTCCCTATAGTATGACCTACACAATGTGAAGAGCAAAAGGAACAAAAAAAAAAAAAGTTCTCTAGGGCTGCAGAACTTCAATGGAATTGACCAATCACAGCCATCTGGTCTGAATGGGAGTTCCTCCTTGCTCAAATTTGCACTCCAATGCCCTCATTCAATTTGTATGAAGGACTAAAAATGACAAAAACAATAAATAAATAAATACAGATATAAATATTTAAATGCATATATACAATTAAAAAATCAATCAATTTTCATCGTGAAAAGGGCTATTGATGTATTTTTATACTTATTTATTTATTTGCGTATTAATTTAGTTATTTGTCTGTTTATACACTTATACTTATTTATTTATTCCTACATGTATTTATTTATTTATATATGTATTTATTTATGCCTACATTGATTTAAGTATATATTTATTTAATTATATATTTATTCCTACATTTCTATATTTATTTATTTATGTCTCTGTATGTTAATGAGGTGGGTGGTTCTAACATTAGTCTGAAGCAGGATTGGTCGACTGGGCGAACCAGACAGAAGCAAACGATTCATGAACGGACGCATATGAGCGCATTCTCCTGTTCACACTCTAGTCCACGGGATGGCAGTAGTGCTCATTTCTCGTTGGTTACCAACCATAAGCAGAAGTAGAAGCACAGAAAGAAAAGAAGAAGAGGGTAATTGCTTCGAGTGGTAGGCCGCTGGCAGACCTCCTAAGGGATCTGGCTGACCAGCTTGAAAACTGTAAGTTTACTGTCGACCAGAGAAAACTATCTGTTTAAAAACTCCATTTACATGATTGTACATAGTGCTAAGAGAGACATCATGACAGTGTTGTTAGATTATGATTACTAAATGATATTGATAATGTGGGTTGATTGATTACATGTGTCATATGTCGGTGTGTAGCATAGAATGTATTTTTAAAAAATTAAATAAAAATTATGATAGTAATAACGTGTTTGTAAATGTTAATTTTTGGCATGTGACCAGCTAAATATATATTAATTATTTCTCTCTCTTTCAGAAATACACCACTCACCCACGTAAGTATAGATTTGCATTGTAAATTTGCCCAATTTAACAGTACAAGTACTGACAGACAGTTTAACTACTATGTCATGGAGGTAAGCTAAAAAGAATACCCATTAATACTCATTATTGTTGTTTGTGTTCCTTACAGCCAACCTGTGGGTCATTGGAGTACCTGCATCAGGGATGGGGCTGAGAGAGCTGCAGAGACCGTGGGGACCACCCTTGGGATCGAGGGGATCAAGATTCATTGGTTTGGCTGGGGTGATTTGAAGTGGAGTAGCCTGATCAGCC
>JBCAUF010000001.1:18441475-18459465 GCA_038406115.1 Haemulon aurolineatum | reverse complement strand
GATGACCAGCTGAATCTGATAATGCCTTGTACTTCACAGATATTAAACTCACGTGGTAGCCAATTTCAGCACATGCACCATCATTCTTTATCTACTGCATCCATGCATGAACTAAATGTACCATATCATGTGACTTCCGTATCATTAAAACATTTAGGAGGATGACTCTGAGCCACTTAAAAGGAGGAGTAATCAGTCAGCTGGTTGCTTATCAAGCTATGAGTGAAGTACTTGAAGCTTCGTGGGCACAGGGCTAACCAGGTTCCTCTACCCCGCAGGACAAACAAAATGCTGTTTCCTTGTGAGTTCAAATATCTGCCTGACCACTACACCTTTCCATCTGTCACTCTCTACTTTATCTCACATGAAGGCTGCTATCTATAGATGGTTTGATGTTGCAGGGCTGCAGATGAATAATACCGGTCTCCTCAGTCTAAGTGTCAAGAGTCTTCCATACAGTACCTTCACGACAGTGAGCCCGCAGCTGCTGCCGTCTGGTTAATAACCATGACCTTGTCCACTTACTCTGTCCCAGATTACACCTCGCCCTGCGCGTGGATCATGATGGAATATCATCTGAAAGAGTGAAAAAGAGAGGGTCGGTGTGGGCTGTCATTGCAGAGACAGAGGTGTGTGGGTTGCTTGTTAAGGTCTTGTTAGTGGGCGCTGTGTATGACACATTTCTGGTAGGCTGGACAACTGTGATCCAGTCAGGCTGGTGGTAACAAGGAGGGCTGGAAGCACTCTTTTCACAGATCTTTTTGCCTGGTGATATAATTATCTGTCTGACCTTTACTCTCCATAGGTAAAGAGTATGATGGCTGAAAAGTCAGGTTGGCTCCTTATGTGCAACAACTATTAGCAACTGTCGATTCTGAACTCCATTTGTGTAGCTGCTGCCACTCTGATTCTCAGTTTTTTAAACCACGATTTTCACAGAGGAGTGTCTCACACAGCACCAGACTGATATTGATTCATAACTCCAGCTCTGTGTCTAGCTCCTCATCTAAAAGGGCTTAACTGTCTTAGCCACTAATCTCTACACTCACTATATCTGAAGACAATGTTGGACTGGAAGAGTAACTTGTCGACCACTGTACAACAGGTCAGGCGGGAATGAAACCTTCCGCAGCATGGACATTATCAAGCTTTTGAATGCTTGTTTATTGTTAGCAAATTTACAACACTCACGAGCGATGCAGTTTTGAAACTACAAAATGTGCTTCAGTTATGAAGCATTGTAGGTCAGGTGCTGGTGAGTGATTTTGTAACCTTTAGATGTAGCCACACATGCCATTTTGTTCTGTTTTAAGTTGCGACAAAGACTCTGTCACTAATTGCAGACAGCACACTGTGAAAAGACACTCACTATACTCACAGATGGTTAACCAGACAAACATTATTCTCCTCTGTCATGGTGGGGAGTGCATGGGGAGTGTAGATCTACAGTCTACAGTAGACCTGCAGTCACAACATTCACATGACCGCTGCAGTACAAAAGTATATTGGAAAAAGTTTCACTTTATTCATACTCATCTTACAAGGGGCTGCCATCAAAGTCACCCCTCCACAGTTCCTCCAGGAATTTTCCCAGATAGCTGACCCACAAGTTTTTCTGTCACACAAGTCTTTGTGCAAAGTGAAGCTGTCCTGCTGCTGGCTGTTGATTTATACGTACTATAGACATGAGAGTGGTATCAAGCTTCTCATCTATCTGCAAAAAAACCCGTAAAATATTTTCCCAAAATGGCAAGCTATTTAACACACATTTTTCTATCTTGATTTAACTTTTGATTTAATAATAAAAGTAAAATGGAGGCAGAGACAAATGGGATGACACTGGTATAATGTGGGAGGAGTGATTATTTACACAACAAGCACTGTATGGAAGGATACTATGTTCTGCACTTGCTGGAAATGAAACAAAGAGGGTTAGAACATTAATACTTCCCTGATTTTAATGGACCAATTTCACTTGATCTCCACACGGGAAATGGCTATTATGATTGTAATCTCCCTACTGGGACATGGGAAACAAATCCATCTCTCCTTATGAGCGAGCAATAAACCTTTCTTTAGTCAAATAAATATTTTTCTTAAAATACACAGTAGATGAAGCATGCAGTTTGCCAAATCTTTAGAGGATTAAACTTACAGCAAGCGGGAAAATGCTGTCCCTGACAAATGAGCACTATTAATCACAGACAGATGTTTCTTTCCCTGTGCATATAATTATATCCATTTCAACTGGAAATAAAACTTTTACAGAGCGTTGATGTGTACACACATTTTTATCTAGAGCAGCATCTACAGAAATAATAATGATAAAAAAAAACAAGCTCACTTGAGTTCAGCAATCTACCTTTGTTTCTATGCTCGAAGACTTTGTGGTGCAGCGTCTCATCCAAGCCATGTCACACTGCTCTGCAAGCTTCTCCAGGGCACAAAGTTCAACATAAATATTTCTGAGCTGCAACTGCCCTCTGTCTCAAGCAATGCTGTTAGTGCTGTGATAGAGATTGGACGTGTGTTGCTAATGTAACTGTAACTAAAGCTGTGCATCAAAGACTACAACAAACAAAAAGGGAGCATATTAATAAAACAGTGCCTTGTGAAGAAAAAGAAAAAAAAAAGATATTACAGAATTTAATTGCCCTCCTGATTAAATTATGCATAATTCCAAGAGGCAAGTTTTTTTCAAAAACTGTAAAATTGATAAGATGTTATGCACATGCATAATGACATCGAAAGCAAAGGTTCACTGTCAACTTTCCTCAGTGCTATGATTAGCTCCTAAACCTTACATCTGCAATCGAGGCAATGTGTGCTTGTGTGGCCTCCTCTACTCACTTTCTCACATTCTGATGAGATTTTGAGTGTCTTGTTATCAACACTTATAGTGTTTAGCATTTCAGTGCTGTGGTATGTGTGCTGGTCTAATTAAGCTGGTATCTAATTACTTTTGTGAAATGGAGACTGTGGACGCATACAATAATTATCACACAATCTATATCTTATATAACATATTCTGTCTTTATGCAGGTGGTTTAACACAAAAACAACTTTCTAAAATGAATAAATCACTTAGGTGTAAATGTTATGAAGAAGGTAGGTGAGTGTCTCCAGATGTGTGGCCCCATGGGCCACGTATTCCAGTGTTGATTCATGCAAATATAATAAACTGAGATAGTATAACATCTTAGACTCACTGGATTTTTTTTTTTACTTTAACTGTAGCTCAATTGTAGCAGTGACAGAAAAACATATGGCACCATGAAACTGATAGCTCTGTATTGTGTGTGGTTTGTTTTCTCTCTCATCATGTCGTCTGTACGGCCATTTGTGATTGACCATCCATGAAGTGATAGTAAGTACACAAACTTCCACTAGACTAACTGGCTGTAACACCAGGCCATCCATGATTTATTATAGGAAGGTTCAGTATAACAAATCAGAGAAGAGTCATGTTGGGTCCATAAGAGAAAATCTATGGTTCAATAGATAATTATGCTCGGATTAGAAAAACAGCAGGTGCACATTATGTGGTCCACCATAAACCACTGCCTTTGAATATTTTCATTAAGACTCATTAATGATAGGAGATAATCAACTGAATGGGGCTTTGATTTCTATATTTTGTTTGTTTGTGTGCATGTAATATGAAGAAAATATACAGTGGACTGAACCATGTGTTATTTTTCTTGGTACCCAGATCAGCTATACAAACTACAATTAACAAAGCATCCATGTTTTATCACAGAGTCTGACCCTAATCCTTTTACTTTATCACAACTGCATTGCCGCTAAGTAATTAACTTAGAGACAAAGAAGTAGCGAGGGAAGAGAAAGAGGATGAAGAACAAAAAGATAGAGGAGACAGATTGGGGAGAGACAAAGCCTTGATCTCATCTTCAGGAAGAGCTGCCTTTTCCATTTTCTCCTGTCTTGCAGTGATGTTGGCACTGTGCGAGTGTGACGGATACAAACAGAGCAGCAGTGTAACCTCTCATGCTGCGCATTTCCCCCCACCCTTGGGGCAATAATTGCTCCCATCAGCTGGGACAGGATCTGCTCAGAGCAATCCTTAACTGACCATGCCTTGGTAGCTCATCTCCAGGACGATCGATTCTCCACTCTGTGGAAACTGCATTAGCCCGAGCATACTGGTGAGGACAAGGTCAGTGTTTCTTCCCAGATCGTGAGTGTCAACGCCACGATATAAAACATACAGACATGAAGGTGTGCTGTAATTTTCTGTTATTTTGCCTGGCTCAATGGGGAAAGTTGCTAAAATTTTGTTTTAAGTTACATTTCATTCCATGGAAGTCTTGTTTCTGGTGTCACAGCACTATGACATGACAATCTTTAGCTAATGGTCTTTATAAGAGAGAGTGAAATAAGTCATTGCGACACACCATGTGGTGATTCAAGCATAGAGCCTGAAGTCAAGTCACGGTTCTGTTGAGAACTGGAACAAACATCCCATATTATTCACATTTCCAAAAAACTGGAACAAACACACCTGACCACATTGCCTCAGGTAACCATCTCCGTCACCGTTTCTTTCTGGCATTCAGCAGCACGCAAATGCGGATTCACTTGTGTTTTGTTTTTGCTTTCTTGGCGTGACATGAATACATTTGGGCTGCCAAAGCACAGAGAAGAACTAACAGATTAAAGAAATGGAAAGAAAATTTTACCAACAATAAAACCTGGCACAGACTGTATGATAATAATCGACATAGCAAATAGCACTCTTGGATCAAAGATTAACAAAACATAGAGCACAAATTAATTATTAATGCTACTATAGAGTGTTTGTATGCTGTGCGATGAGTGCATAAAGCAATGTATGTAGGAAACTGTAGTTCTGTGTATATCTGTATATGTTATACACACATAGTTAAAGACCTATAACGGCTAGAGATGTTTGAGAGGTTGTACTACAATGTTTCAAATTCCTGAGCCAATGAATTACTGTAAACTGACTTTCTTGTGAACTCAGTGTACTCACACGTCCAAGAGACAGGGATCACAGGAGGTGATTCTTAACCAAGGTCCAACATCTCAGTCAATACATGACACTCACTACATGTATTTACACTGTATCCGCTGTTATAAACAATAAAATATATCAGTATTCAAGCACTTAATAAGATAATAATAGCAAATATAGATATGAGCATAACCCACCTGTGAAGCACTACTCAAAATACACTATGAATGAACTTAAAATTAGTGCATATTTAACGTGACAACAGCTAAACAATTTTATCAAATACAACTATGCGCTTAAGAGGCTTTTGCAGCTATAGAATGTTAGAAATGTAAAAAAGTTAGAAATGACAAGTTTTCACTTATTTTGTCTTGTATTATGGCAGGATTAGACTTACTTCAAAGATGACCAAGTGATGCTTTTATCATCCATCAGTGGAAAACAAAGTGTTTCATTACTTGGCAAGGGCATGAAGCTTTTTCAGAACTTTGAAAGTATTTATTTTTAAGTCTTTTAAGTCCCAGTACAGGTTTGTGATTATCTACTGTAGCTCATAATCTCAATAGCAGGCTACAAATATGTTTTGCCGTCTATATGATTTCAAATACTGACCTACATTTATACTTGGCTGTCTCTTTCTCTGTCCTCTCTCTGGATTTGGATGACGGCGTTTGCTTTTGAGCATGAGAGTGACCACTGTTTGTTCAGCATTGCAAGACTGTGACCTCCTTGCCTCTCCATCTTGACATCTGTTCGTGCTCTGGGAATTGAACAACCAAGAAGTACTGCAGTGTGAATAATAACAAAACAACAGTTAAGTGTACGGGTACTTACTCATATGGTGCTAAGGACATAACATGGCTGGATGAACTGATTTTGTAGCTGAGATGAATGAATAATAAACATGATCAAAATCAATATAACATACAGTATGTCTGAAAGTATGAAAAAAAAGCGCCACAGTATATTGTTAAGAAACAGTTACTCTTCATTTAAATACATGCATATTCTTAATAAAGTCACTAAGATAAAACTGAAATATCTGCCCTAATGGCACCAACAGATGTCAAACTAACTAATGTTTAGATACATTCTGGACTACAGTTTTTATTATAAATCTATACCATATTTTATGAACTGTTTCAACAGCATGGCTAGGATATTTTTTTTCAGAAGTAAGCTTACTGCATGACAGAGATCTCTGTATGATGAAGGTATGTTATTTTTTTTGTTGACTAGTGATGCACCCTGTTGGCCATACAGTATATAACATGGCACAGTTTCAGTCAACTTAAACAAGATAATAAAGTTGAGGTAATAAAAAGAGAGTCTAACAGTAGATTAGATATAATCTTGGTGGCAGTTGTGCAGTATTCCTCTAAAAGAGAGTGAATGAGCAGATGTTCAGTAATAACTGATTGGTTCATGTTTTGAATAAAATAAACCAAACAAAGTAATGAGCAACATATGTTCCATTGTGACTACTGACTTTTGCACACCAGTTATCATTACATCTTGTATTTTGTACATTCATTGATTTTCTAAGGATCATAGAAAAATACACATTTGTACTCTTTGGTTTTTTACCAATTAGTATGCAAGGATAAGAATTAAGTTTTTATTTGCTGAACCCATTATGACCATGTGAAGCATCAGGGACAAATGCTACATCAAATGCAGAGTAACTTATCTTTATATCAACTAATAATAATAAAGACACAGCAGAGTGCTCAGGTGACAGGTGACCTCCTTTTTTCCCTTCATCATTAAGATGTATGACTGAACACACGTCATTGTTTCACTGGCTTGTCCTGCTAGTTGTTCACTAAATGTCAGTGTGCCATAAATGACAGCTGTGTGTCCTAATATCATATAATGTATATATTGAATATAATATCATATATGTGCATATATCATGCAGTGTGACTCTAATATCAAATCAACAAATGAAATATTACTGAAACCCCACGCTCTTATGGGTGCGACTGCTCAGTCAGCTGCTGCTTTTTCCAGCTTCGTTGTGCATTGCTTATCATTATGAAGTGTGCTCTCTGTCATCATTGTCAATCAAAATCTGGTTAGCCTGGTCCATTGTGCTGATGTGACCTCTGTGGCTCTTCCATAATGGTTGATTTTGAGCTAAATATACGGCTGTCATTGCTTCTTTCACTTTTTTTTTTTTGCTCTACCTGGTAAAAAAATGTATTCACAAATGCAGTTGGTGTGGAATGAAAATACCTACAAACAAACAATAAAAACAAAAAAGAAAGAAAAAAAGAAACAAAGTATTTTGAGCTTTGGCCACATGTGGATAACAGCACTGACAATGGGTAAGGCCCCTGCCACAAAATGATAGGAGAGTTTAAACCCAAAAGCCACATTCAGGAGGTTATTTACTTGGAAGTCACTCAGATGTCAGGACAGCTGTTGTAGCTTTGCTGTAAAAAGATCTAAGTGTGACAGGGAAGGGGAGTAGTCTGCGACGCTCTGTCTTTCTGTTGAAGATCTCACACCCTCTCTCATTCCACTAGCTTAAACTCTTCACTCTTCTTCATACCAGTGAATGAGGATCTACTAGTGCTGCTTCACAGGACAATTTGCTGCCATGGCGTCAAATGCCAGCCACGTGTTGGAGGCTGCCTTGGAGCAAATGGATGACATTATTGCTGGTAAGAGTTTCTCTTTTCATTATCAATAGGCTGCCCAGTCTGTAATTGCAGGCCTCTGTAAAACCGGCACTATACCCACATGATTTTCTTGAACATATACAGTACACAGAAAGAAGAGAAAACATTGTAAGGATTTTCAACTTGTCATGAAGTTACAACCAAGAGCTATGAAAGCAGGGAGTTGGTAAGGCTTTTGTTGAGGATGAGGAACCACTTTATTTGACTGGAAGAGATGTTTTTGATGAGATGAACACTTTAAACCTCAATCTCCCTTCTTCGCTTTATTCTTTTTCACTCTAAGAGGCACTCACTCTGTTTGTACTTGTATCGCTTCTCCTTGAACTCACATCTCTCACAGCACGCTAATTACCTGAACTCCAAGTAACATTAAAGTGTCCTCCCTTCTGTATTTTCTAACAGAGGTGATACATTTTAGTCACTGCTGTTTGTCAAACCTCAGCAGCCTCTTTTCCACACAGGGTCTGAAGACAAAGTTCTATTAATAGAGGTGAGGATTCAACCATTAGCACACTGTCAAAACAAATTTTACCACAGACAACAACTAATGATCACACTCTGTCACTGAAAATGCACTTATTTTAAATTACTAAACTGTGCATTTGTCCAGAGTTTTTCCCGATGCATTACTTTGATTTAACTTCAGACGGCATATATGAAAAGTACTTCCTTGCAATATGGACATGGTGATTACAGTAACCTACAAGTTGAGCCTCTAATTTGTGGATTTGAGAACCGGCAATGGACTGCTCTCAGCCATTTGATGCTATTTACATCCAGTGAGCCACATGGGAGCACAATGGTGCCCTCAAGAGGTCATTTCGGGAATGGTCCTCATTGTGCTGCAGCCTGCCAGTCACCTCTTTATCAGCTGTATACTGATACCCATGAGGTTGGGATGCTGGAGTAATCAAAAGTGATGAAATTATCAGAAATTATCAAAGTATCAAGTTGATCTCCTGTTGTTTTCTCTACAGGCAAAATAGGCGAAGGGCTGTTCAGCGCTCTTGTGCGGTTAGGTGGTCAGGATTACCAGTCCTCAGAGTGTACCCCGCCGTCAGCCCTTCCCCCATGCACGGACCCTGCCCTCAAGGCTCTCCAGCTGACCGAGGACCTCAGGGCGGTGCTGGAGGGCCAGGGGAGCGAGGAGGAGCAGGACTCTCTCAGGAGACAGGTCTCCTCCGACACAGCGCACGTTATACTAAAATGGCTGGAGAGAGACGGGGTGAGTACTGTGTCACAGCTGAAGGGCCTCCACGCTCAGACAGGGATGGATGACAAACCATAACAGTGTTATATAACAACCAGTGCACAAATCCAAGACTCAATCTGAAATATTTATGAGAAAGGTTTATGGTGTAGCATCCAGTCTACTACTTTCTACTACTACAGAGGCCATCGGTTTTGTATTAGTTGCGTGATATGGTGGTCTTTGATCCTGGTCATCAACATCTGGAGGGCTTTTTCCTTTCTGCTAAGAAGTAGTGAGCTGGAAGCTGGATATATTGCAAACTGCACTGCACCGGTAATGAGATCCAGAGCTCCTGTTTTAAGCACAAGCATTTGCACCCCCATTTCACTGTCCCTTACTTCCTTCCTCCTTAAGCCTCTGCATTACTCCTCTTCTCTTTTCTCTTCAGCAATGGATTGTTTGTCTGGTTCAGGTTAGCCACCACCTGTATTTGCCCTTAAATTTCCTATTGTCAACTTTACACTCGCGTCCCCCTTCACTCTCTTCCACGGCCTCCTCCTCCTCCCCTTCACCACAGTCTTTACTGGCTTCTTGCTTTGCACCACATCTGACAAGCATGTGCTGCAGAAAGTTTCCTCTCCCCTGTGCCCCTTTAGGAAGCCCCGCAAAAAAAAAAAAAATTAGCTCGACGGAGAGGTGCTTCAGACGGAGCGAGGGAACTGGCTAGAGACACACACAGAGAGAGGTTCAGGAGACGGAGGGGGAGGACAGGAAAATGATGAGAAACCTTGAGGTGCAGCAGAAAGGCAGAGATATGGTAAATAGTGGAGCAGTTTGAGTGTGCTTGAGAGAGAAAGCAGGAGAAAGGGAAAAAAAAGGGGGAGTTACAAAGAGGTAGAAAAAAGTGAAGAGAAGTACGAGAGGGAGGACAGCCAACTGGCATAGTTTGAGTTATTCGGCTCGGCTCTAAAAGTCTCAGGCTGCCCAGACTCCAAACCACACGGACCAAGGTCCTCTCTGCCCTCTCTACAACTGCAATACGGAGGGTCTGCAAAAGGAAACTGAGAGAGCAACACAGTTAAGAGCCATTGTTTTGTCTTGCTGTGGATTCTGTTATCCACTCATCCTCCTTGATGCTCTACAGCACCGGCTAAATTCTGTTAGTATCTACCATTAAGAGCCAGACCTCCAGTACGATGGGCCTGCAGAATGGAGTATGATATTGATTTCTACAAACATTTTGCCTGGCTTAGGAAGGTAAGACGCTCTCTACTTGCATGTCTGCTCTTTTTAAAGTTCATACTGCATCAAAACTTCACAAAAGATGCTGGTTGTTTATTTGCTGCCGCGCTGTTGATGCTTTTACAACATAATTATGGTTTACATGGTAGATAATTTGGGGGGATGACATGCTTTGTTTGTGAGTCGTGAGGTGTGCTGCAATATATGCAACATGTACACTCTGATATATACAAGCTCTGTGTGGGGTGGAAAAGTTAATGTTAGGGTTTTTTGTTTTAATCAAAGCTAAGATTAAATAGTTTGACACAATAGTGAAAATATGTTTGAAAGGATCACTGCAGAGGTGGCACGTGAGTCTAGTGTTGAATGCACAAACCGGTCATAAGGTTATAGTGTTTGAGGTAAAAGATAAATGGATATGCATGCCAGCTGAGATCACTTCCTGCCCCTTGAGCCTACAGGGAGTCTTTGGACAACATATACCATCTTGCTGCCATTAAGAAGGCATTAGTCCTCATAGCCTCCTTTAGGTTATAATTCTTTCTGAATGTTAAATCCATAGAGGAAGACTTCCCATGCCCATTGCTGTCAATCATTATTATGTACAATTTTGAGCCTAAGCTTCATCATCATCATCATCATCATCATCATCATCACCAGACATGTTAGCTATAACTTTAAAATCTTCACAGGCAAAATTGTTGCTCCTCTGACAATTTTTACATTGTTTGGAAATACACTGCATCTTTTGTTATGTGAGTATAGTAAGTAGAAATGTATTTATAAAAAACACTTTTCAACTCAAATAGACAAAACCCCAACATAGAAACACTTGCACTATGTAATATAATGCAATAAAACAACCCTGCATTTTCCTCCTCTTCATTTTAGTCTAACCACACCAAAAAAACTGAAGCATCAATAAATTTGAATCAGTGCCTCTCTGACAGTGTCAACAACAATTACAACTGTGTAGTTTCACAAAAAGGTCTGTACTGTTATTCTGGATTGCCTTCACTGTACTTGTACGTGTATATATCATTATGGCCACTTGGTGTAATGCTTAAAGATTTAAATTGTCTGAAAAATAGTCTGAAAATAATCAGGCACACAGCAAGACCTAATGGAGTAACAATGGTCTATGTATGCCTTTGTGGGAAACAAATGCTATTAATCACAAAATGCGCAGTAAACACTATCTGTCAAGGTGCCTGCATCGGGGAGGCCCTTGTTTTGTCTTGTTTCTATTTATGTTGCTTTGCACACTTCTCTGTGGTTATGTGATCTTGTGTCCTTTTATAAAAAGAAAATCCAATAAAGACATTGTTTAAAAAACCCCCACTATCTGTCATAACAGTTCAAGCAGGCATACTGCACATTCAAATACTATACTGCTAAAGCATATGAATTCATATTAAAGGCTTAATGGTATTTTAAAATTATTGCAAACCACTTAAACCAGCTGGCTCAGTATGATGGACGCTGGGCTACATAATGTTTCCATGACTGTGGTTGAAAGCCGGGATTTTTGAGAAATCTGAGCTCATTTGGTAGCACTTTACTTCCCTTTCACACTGATGGCTCTGAAATATCTCCGGCAACACAAGCAGCGCTGAGCTCAGCCTTCAAACATTTTTTTCTCTCACTAATCAGCTAGTATAAAATGTTGTACACAACTTTTAATGCTGGATTAGGACTTGTAAACCTCTTACAGACGTCTCCACACATCCGTCCCACTGACACAATGGGAAATTTGAGACTAAGAGTTGTGTGTGTGTGTGTGTCTGTCTGAGGCTGCAACCTCATTAAAGAAAACCAAATTCAACCCACTTGGCAACTGTTCTGAATTACCAGTGTACTTGCTGAACTTAATAGCTGACCTTTATTCTGAAGGTAAACCTCCATTCATCCGGCAATAGTGAGTCCTACCAGGAGAGGTTATCACGTCTGGAGGGAGACAAAGAGTCACTAATTCTGCAGGTGAGACTAGTCACTCTAACACACAAAATACAAAACAATAGTATGTCTGTCTGTCACTGTTTGTATAAGATTTATACGACCTTAACCTAGAGCATAAAGGTATGAGCCTGCTCAGACAAAAGAGGACATATGACACTACACTGTTTGAGGGAACTGATTTCCAACAGTGCCCATATCACATGACAGTATTACAGGAGAGGAGAGGAAGGCGAGAGGGCAAAGGTAGAGCAGAGCATTGCGCTGTAAATGTTGCGTAATTGCTGCGTTTCTTTTGCACTGCATGGGCGAAGCAACAGTTATAAAGCTGGGTTTGGCGCTCTTACAACACTTGAAAGTCTCGTTCTGTGTGGTGTGTTTGTCTACGTGTACGTGTGTGTGTGTGCGTATGTAGGTGTGTGTATTTACCAGGAGTGCTGAACAAGTGCTTATCTCAGACAGGTTGAGGCTAGCACCACCATGTGCTGTAGTGTGTAGGTGTGTTTAGGTGTGTGTGTGTGCGTGTGTGTGTGAGTGTGTGTTTATGTGTGTGAGTAAGCAGGTGCCCTGTTTGTTTCTTGAGGCCTCACATAAAGCATTCCTTTGTAAAATCCACTCCAGTTGGCTGGTTGGACCTGCCTTTTAGCATGTGATTAGCTATTATGTGGTCTTGATAGTTTTTCTCTGCAGAATTAAGTTTAACCTGCGTTCTGCTGACATTGCCAGAGTCACTGAAGTGTTGCAAGCACCTACTGAGGCACAAAGGATCATTCATTTCTTCTCAAAGGAAACGTGTGTCCTGTTTGATCTGGCACAGATGGAGAAATTTCAACAAAAAACGAGCACAGCAATTAAATGAAAATAGCTGATATTAATGTGAGAAACTCTGTGGTGACAGAGAAAGTGAGGCCTAAGGAATTTTTAGCTAGGTCCAGACTGCAATTATGCGATAAAATGTGAAATTAAATGATGGCAAAACAGTTTTATTGTCAAGTTTTTCGGTACAGAAAACAAATTCTTATCTCTACTAATTCTCTGTCCACACACACATACACACAAATGATACACAGGTGAGTGTGCTGACAGACCAGGTGGAAGCTCAGGGGGCCAAGATCAGCGATCTGCAGAGTTCTCTGGAGGAACATCAGCACAAACTCGACTCCACAGAGGAGATGCTACAGCAGGTACACGGCTTTACAGATCTCAAATCAAAGCTTCTAACACTGCACTTTCCCCAATACCAAATGCTTGATGTATTACTGGACCAAAATCAGGAAACTCTGACATCCAGGGCTTTTATATCAGTATTGTTCTTCCATTTAACGGGATGTGACAAGGCCCCAGTCTATCCATCTATCTTTTAAATTTGACTCTTCTGCAGATCCAGACTTTTCTCATAAGTTGTAGAATGTAACCCGGGATGAGCTCTGCTCCCCGGGAAGAAATTCCAGAGAATCTGTCTGCAGATTACCTTGACCACCAAAATATTTGGGACTCTCAGACTCATTCCAGGACAGTGTCTCAGAGTGCATTTCTTCGTTTATGCGGGACCAGACTGATCTGTCTGAGCAGGTGATTACAGCACCGCTGACCCCGCCCCCAAACCTGTATCCAGAGAGAGAGAGAGAGAAAGAGAGAGAGGACAACAGACGCAAGAGGGACAAAAATGAGTAAGGGAGGCACAGCTGAAAAAGGTGGAGAGATGGGAGGGAGGAAGAATAGAAGGGGTGGTGCTCCTTTAAGAGTTCGAAGTCTATGTCTGCAACTTTCAGTTGTTTGCTTATGACTTCAAATCTACGAGAGAGGCTATCTGCTTAACGCCACAGAGAACAATGATTGGCTGACTGGATTGGATGTGTGAAACTTTAATCCACTGAAACTACAAGACGCTTGAAACCACTGCACCCATGAGGGAAATACACTCACTCTTCCTTTGCTGCAGGCAGACCCTGAAGTAAGATGAACCAGGTATTGCTCAGAATTTCTCCTTCTCGTAGCACTGCTCCTGTGAAATTTCCATTCAAAGTGGACTGTTGCAACTTACTCAGACTAATTTCACGAGTGGCAGGAATGTGTTTTTTTAGCTATTTGATGAGTCACAACTTAATGCTTGGTGTCTACTTATATGTGCGGTGCTCTATGTATGTATGTACTGTATGTGTGCAGCGTATCAAAGGGCAGCAAGGGCTGGTTTCTTGGAGACATGGTCATTATGAGGCTTTGGACCTGAGCCGTAAATCTCTTCCTGGTGACAAAGCTCTAATATTTTCCATGTGCACTGGAGAAGAAGCCCAGATACTTTCCAAAGCCAGAGTTTTAAATGGACGTATCCATATGTACTGTTTGTCTGCCTTCGATGCTCATTTCTGGACTCTAAGTGATTTAGCACCTGCTTGACATCAGCCAAATTAGTAATACATCTGCCTGTATAGCCTGGCTTGACTCTCAAGGCTGACAGCCATTCAAGACAGAGCTGTACAGCAGACCTATAGTCTCCTTCAGCACCAGGTTTGATTGGCTGAAGTCCACACTGACAGGATAATGCACCTGTCAGAGTTATTTTAATGTTCTTTCTATGAATGTTTTGCATACTTTTGGTAGCTCTCTTGCTCTCTTTCTCTCTCGCTCTCTCTCACTCTGTCACTCTCTCTCTCCCCCCCTCTGCTGTGTGCTTTGAGTGAGCTGTGAAATAGGCATTATAAATAGTGGTCATGGGTTGTGTATATTTAGCCACTCAAACAGCGTCTGAAACCAGTGGGTTTGTCTGAGGGGACTGTCATTACAGAACTGGAACTGCACTTGCTGTGCCTCATACTTAATGTTGCCTTTGTTCAGTGAGTATCGTGCGCCGTGTGTCATTAAGGGGGTAATGTGTTTATGTGTGTTTGTGTTTACCCACATGCCTGCTTGTGTTGCCTCGTTGCTCTCTTGATGACAGGAGCTCCTGCATAGGACGTCACTGGAGAGCCAGAAGCTGAGTCTTATGGGGGAGGTGTCCTACCTGAAAATAAAGCTCGCAGACATGGAGGGAAAGCAGCAGGGCCACGGGGCTGAACGGCAGCACAAAGCGGAGGTAGGGCTGCCTGTCCCTTGTGGTCAGAAGGGTTTTATTTCTAATATCAGTACAATGTGCACATGCGGTTGTGTTGTTTGTCAGAACTTGTTTAAAGTTAATTTGTATTCATGAAAACAGGGCTGGCTTGTTGAGTAGTACCAGCTGGACTTGATTTACTTGCTTTTCATTAGTTCGTCACACAGTTTCCTAAATTTTAGCCATCAAACATTTCACTCCGACTATAATTTAGCAGTTGAACTTCATACCTCATATGCCTCACATCCAGCCAACTTACAGTTTATTTCACCGAGGACTGCTTGCAAAGAGGAATTGGTTCGGCTAAAATCCTCAGGAACTTCTCTTTTACTTGAGTGCTTGGAAATTTGAAGCTAACTCTGCCAGGAATGACGAGGGTACACACAAAAATCTGCCTTGTGTTAAGATGGATCTAACCTTGAAGTCAGCTGCTGATTTTATGGAAGACCATAAACACTTTCTGGACGGATGGAGGGGAACATTCACCCAAACTCTGGCTCTGTTGTTCCTGGGCAAAGTCTACAGGAAAAAAAAAGTCTCAGAGGGGTTTAAACTTTTTGTCAGCTTAAACTGAATCATGTATTTTCTTAAGACCGATGTGTTAGGTTACCAGCAGACATCCTGGGCATTCGTGGCAGTGACCGTATGAGTTTGGAGAGAGGGGAAGCAGGGAAAGCAGCTCCACTACCAGACAGGATACTGTAATGTGTGTAGTTACTGTCAAAACACTGCTGGTCAAAGAGCCTTTGTGTCCTCAGGTTAAAAGAGTTCAGGCAGAGCAGAACTGGCATGATGGATGGCGGGCCAAATATGAGTGTGTGTAGGCTTTGGCCCAGAGAATTTTGTTCTTGGTGGCTGGTAAAGGTTGACTTGACCAGTCTAGAAAAAATGACCTTCTCCCAAACTGGAGGCATGTTCCTAAAAACATTTCACGTCTACACAGTAAATGAACGATTTGTTCATAATATGCTTGTGATCTCTAAGTGGAAAGAAATGACATATTGTTCTGTAGGTGTGTTTTTAGACAGCAGTATTTCTTTACCCTGCTTTCATCATGTTCCTAAACCCAACTTTCTCCACAACAGCTGCTTGGACTTAAAGGGAATAGGAAAAAAATCTGCTTTAAACACTTCACTGGCCTCCCACGTGCTGCCTCTACTACACAAACATGTCCTCGCTTATGCATGTTTGCACACACGCACACAACGTGTGGAAGCCTCCTTGCTGTGGAGCCAGTAAACCCATGGTTAAATTTAGCCACAGAGGCACTCAATATCATCTGTCATATCCGCTGTACCGGACCCCAAGTGAGACTTCCTCTGTCCACAGTCCGAACATAACTCGGCTGCTGTTTACACTCTTTCTGGAGGAACACGGGCATGGATCACCACTGATAGATGGCAAACTGACTCACCCCTCACGGGAATTTATCAATGCAAGCTGCCCATGTGATAAACAGAATACGCATGAATTCAGGACATGCGTGCACAGTGTTATTGTTATACTGTTCAGGTTCAGGTTCATGAACAAATACAAAACAATACACTCTCACCAGATGAGACTAACTGGTCCAGTCTGTCTGTATGTGGGGACCAGCCAAGGATCTGTGTTTCTAAAACAGGTTCACAGACTCAAGAGTAAATTTACTTATATACAGTATATATACCCACTCTACAGTATTTCCTCTGCCCTCTCTGAACGTTTCTCTCAATTCTCTCTCCTCCCCCCCCATTGCATCTGTCAGACTGTAGTGAATTTCATTAGCGAGCTGCAGGAGCAGATGTGTAGGTTTCAGAAGGAGATCAATAGCAAGATCCAGGAGAAAAAGGCCCTGGAGATGCCGGCTGACAGCAGCTCTCAGGTGGCGCGCCCCGCCGAGTCCACCGAGGGCCAGCAGGGCTCAAACCCCGGGTCGTCCTATGACAGAAGCTCAGGGGCGGTGCAGAAACTAGAAGAGGCTCCGGATGGGAACAGACGCAGCCTGGAAGAGGGTAGCTCAGATGCAGAGCAGCAGTACCCCTGTGGAGGAGAAAGTGTAGGCACAGCCTGCGTGCATGACCTCTAACGTTCTGTACAGCATGCGGTTGTCTCACTTTAGTATGTGTGATCTTTCAGTTCAGATGCAAACAAAACAAATACTCTCCAACTATCCTAGGCAGTGCTCCATGTCTCTGTTTGGAAACAGCAAAAGCTAATCGTATTCATCTGTTGTGCGTCAGTGTGTGACACAACTAATGGGAGTGTTTTGTGTCATTTAATATTGTGCGCTGTGAAAGAACAATGTGCAGATTTACTAACATCGCCGGAATACTTAAGCCAGCTTAATGTTCTCGTGCGTCCTGTTTCAGGGCCTCATTAAGGAGCTCAGGATCCTCAAGGACAAAGTGGAGCACCTGGAGGACCAGAAGTTACAGTACGAGAAGAAACTCAAAGCAACAAAGGTAAAAGAGAGCTCTGGATTTCATGGCGTCTAGACTTTGCAACACACCGTCAGTGCTCAAATTCCACTGCTAACTGTCCATTCAACTTTCCTAAATGCTGTCCAATCCGATGTTCCAGCCAGTTAAGTGAGTCACTCTGTTTTGCACATTCGCTCTCATTGACAGACACCTACACTGTGTTTTCTTAAGAAGTCTTCATCAGAGCAAAGTTAACTTCTATTTTGAAGTTCTGCAGAAAAAGATTTAATGATGTCTTAGTCCTTATTTAAACTTGTGTACTTAAAGTAGGTATGATCCCACTAGATTAACTTGTTAAAGATTAGAATATCTCTCCTCTCTTTCTCTCAGTCTTCCTTGCTGTCTTTCCCCTCCGGTACAATAGCTG
>JBCAUF010000001.1:18397692-18410512 GCA_038406115.1 Haemulon aurolineatum | reverse complement strand
TGTGTGTGTGTGTGTGTGTGTGCATGCTGGAACATGCAGCCTGAGTATGTTTACTCTCTGTTATCACATCCACACATCTCCAGTAAGTGGCGGGGAGAGAGTGTGCCGTGTCGAGGAGGAGATATGGAGAGATTATTGTGCTGTTTAAACCCCAAACTCTCCCACCCACTCCTCTCTCCTTGAAAAATGGATTATCTTTTCAAGTATTGTAAAGCACTTGAGTGAAATGTTCACACACGCGTTTATCTCACTTGTCATTTGGCAGTGAGACCCTGTCACATGTGTTTATTACAGCAGTAGATAAGTAGATAAAGCACAACTTTTCAAGTTTGCCTGCTGGAGAGAAGGACTGAAGGCACATAAGTGATAGTAGAGTGCATTTAAATATAGAACATTAAATAACACATTGACCTGAGAAACTACAGTAGAAAACACATGTAAGCAAAGCCTCAAAATTCGACAGACACGAAACAGAAAAAAGAAAAAAAAGACAAGAGCCAAAAGAAGGGAGCAGGGGGGTCATACAGCAACAAGGCAAAGGGGATAATATCTCTGGCGTGCAGCCCCACAGTAAAGCCACTGGTTGGTCATGGCTCTGGGCTGTAGACGGACCGTCTCCTCACAGTGCTGGGTGAATTAGGTTGTGGTTCCATAGCAAACCTCAGCCAGCCTCAGCAATGTGCTAAACCCAGACGTGACTTATGGCTACCCACCAGAGATTTGGCCTCTGGAACCCGGGACTTGCACCGCAGAGCGGAAAGGCAAAAGGAGTTTCATCACAAGCACCACAAAAAGAAAGTGGGACAACACATGACATATGTACTGCCATGGTAAGCTCCATCTAATTGTGCTAACCTCTCTGTTCCCCAGAGTGAAGCACGGTCCAGCCTCGCTAAAAAGGCCCAGCTCTGTCCAGTCCACTGCCTGCGCCGCGTTCACATTCGTGGTCATCGTAAAGCCACGGGGCAAAGATGTTCTCCTGAGGTCTCGTGACCGCAGCTCCGAGGGATACTCCCAAGTGGGACAGTCATGAGTACCAGCGGTTGGAACGGGTTTGAGAACATGATCTTCTTTTAATATGATGCTTGCCATTCCAAATTTCCCCAAATAAAGGATTCAGTTTCACCAAATCCTTGAAAGGGAAATAATGTGTATTTCTAGGAAGAGTGGAGAATGGATTACACCGGGCTGTCTTTTCATACATGTTAATCTGTCACGAGGAGATAATGTTATGTGTCTGTGCTTAATATACATTTCCAAAAAGTATATTGGACACAAAATCAACGTTTTTTTCTTTCCTCTCCAGTCACAAGGCCTCAATTAAGTCATTACATAACAAGTAAAACCACAATGTCAGTGCTGTCTTCAGCCTCCTCTGCACGCACTCCAGAGTGATTTCACTGCTCTCTCCTTGTTAAAACATGTTCTGATAGTTTAATACACAACTCCGAATGTAAGCTGATACAGGACTCTTGCTATTTTCTCAGTGCCACTCATATCACAGAGGGTAACGCTCGGTTAATCAGACTCTGTTTGTGCATCGTGCTTTCCTGCTTGACATAGAATCTGGTTTGCATGCTCCAGCTATTAGACGCCATGCCCTGTTATCATGCTCCAGTTTGACACAAAGTGACTGAGTCCTACCTGGGAAGTATACTCAACATGAATCTGTGCTGTCAGAATGAACTGCTTTTTCTACTATATCCTTTGCTCGGGCCCATTTTTTAATAAATGTGAGGTTATGATTTCCATATCTCCAGAGGCAACAAACACATTTGTTAGACCTTGCACTTGACATGAGAATTATTCACCATCTCTGACGAGATTTACAGTTTAATTTGCAGCATACAGTCATTTATTGATCTGGAAAAGCTTATTAGCGATCCCTTCCACATACTCTCTCAACAACATGTATCTGTCATCCCTCACACAAGCAGCAGGTTCCTTTGAGAAATCTATGGCTTTGTCAGTTACACTGTGGGGAGTTAAAGAATGCCCTGCCACAACACACAGCTGTCTAGTTTATACAATACACATATTGATACTCACGGCTATGCTCACGCTAATCTGCATTTCGGAAAGAGCCCATCCTTCACCTCATTCCGTGGAGTTAATTTGAAAAAGTGAGATACGCCTGCCGTAACAATCAGCAGCTGTAGCAGCCGCTGTAATCAGGCGGTGCTTACTGTAAGTTCATCACTCTGCTGTTTGCAAAAAGAAACCCCAACAAAAACATGCTCACAACACAGTCAGCATGCTTTACGGTAGTCTGAGCAAAACTCTCTTCATGTACTTCTTTTACTTCAAGAAAAAGTAAAATATTGACACCGTCTAACTCTTTCTTCAGTGCCACACAGCATCTTCATAAAGCTGCCAACAAGGTGGTGACATAAAAAAAAAAAAAAAAAAGCGCACCTAAAAATAAGCATACATCGTCCAGGTGCTATAAAACGTTATGTGGGCATTTCTTGTTAGATTGATTGTTAAAATGTAGATTGCCACTGCAACGGTATTATCCTGACCTGCTGAGTCATAAGCACATTCAGCAAAGGACTGCTCAGTGCTGCTGATTAGTTTATAGATGACTGCTATGTGATACAAATGTAGCGTCTGCGTTTGCTGAGTTATATAGACACCAGTAAGCTTAAAACTTATGACTAAAATCTGAATTTTAACGCGAAGAACTGTATGGAAAATGTAGGTATATTTTATATTTTTAGAATTATCGTTTTGTTCAATGTCCCGTGGTTTGGCTTTAGTGCAATCAAAGCAAAAGGTACCTGAAAAAGGTTAAAGCAGAACAAAGTAGTGAAGAAATGTGCCTGTTATTTTACTACCAGTAGGAAAACATGTTAAGATTTTGAGAGAGCCACACAACCAAACGCATGCCCTCAATCAAGACCAAGTCTGAAAAGCATCACCTCCAACGTGTGCATCTCAATCTGCATAAAACTAGTGGAGGAGAACTCAAGGTACTCTGAAGTTGACTAACATCTGATTTTGATAAATCATACATTGGGAATCCCACCTCTGTCTGGGCTGATTCAGCATCCAGAGCTTACCCCGATGTACCTGGGAGACGTGTACCACCATTGGCTTGCCTTGCTTCCTGTTTGGATTTCTAAAACACCCACAGAGCATTTATACAGCTTCACTCTAGCACTTTTATTGGCCATCATCAGTCTTGTTTAAAGCAACCATGCATTAGAGATGGGGTTGCTGGGGGGAAATTGCCCTAGTTTGATAATGTGGCCTGCAAGAGGAAGGCTGATGATGGTGGGTGGGCTCTGGGAGAGAGACTCAGTAATTAAACTGTACAGGTGATTCATTCAAAGAGAAGGCAGCGCATGAGAATCTGACAACGTAGCAGTGGAGATGAAGCTTAATTGCGAATGCTGGCTGCAGTGGAAATGGATTGTTCTTACTGGGGTGTCTGTCTTAACAGAGGCCATGCTGTGAGGATGAGTTTATCTATGAGAGCCTTTACTGCCTTTACTTTATGCTTGTGTGCATGTGTAAATACAAAATATGTCAATATCATTTACCTCATGCTCTAAGTGCCAATAGCGCAGAGAGGAAATGAGAAGCAATGCACGGCACAAATCTGTCTTTTTTCTTGACCTCAGGGTGGGTCACACAATTTGTTCATAAAAATGATTTATCTGATGTTCATCTGATTTGTTTATTGACCAATTTGATGACATAATGTCATAAAATACAATGACAGGATGGACCCCTCCTTATGTTCAGTCACATACAACACATCCTAACTATTGTTTATAACAGATCGGTTAAAGTGTAACTAAAAGCACAGCTGATCAAGGAAAATATTAACAGTGAGTCAAAAAAGTCACCCGTAAGTTAACAATTACATCAATGAACATGTTCTTAAGCATGTGTTCATGCTGTCTTAAATAAATCAGTCCAGAAATGCTGTGGGAATTTACCTTTCTTTAGTTTTGATGAAGAGAAAAGTCCACTACCCATCTTAATGTATCTCAGTTGTGCACCATTTTTATGAATGTTCGCACTGGTAGGTGTAGACAATATTGAGATTGTGTTCAGTGTATCTCATAGAAATGGTATTCATAGGGAGGAATGTCTCCCTGAATGCTGTCATAACATGGCCCGAGCCTGTGTGATTTGAGACGTATTGAACCTTGATCTTAAATGGCTTAATATCATTAACTTGACTGCTCATTCTGTTTACAACCTGAGAACCATAATCTTGTGACCAGTGGTTGGGAGATGCCATTGTAAATAGTTAATGGCTCAACATTTCTCAACTGTCTTTGTGCAGAGAAAACCTGTCTCAGTGTCTTGACAGCACAGGACAGTAACACTTATTGTGTCTGAATATGTCTGAATATTCTTCCTATGAATAACTGGATTCATTTAAGAATTTGTGTATTATTTCTGTCTGTATTGGTGCTGATAAACAAAAAAAAGTGCTCTTTTCTGTCAGTTCTGGTATGCGAAACACTGTCTTGCTGCCAAGGGCAATATCAAAAAGCATATTTATACCAGCTCTCTGCCAAAACTGTAAAATAGGAGAAAAGTGAGAATGGGGAGCATAACAGCTCTAAAATGCAGGGGATAACTCAAACACGGAGTCCCATATGAAGTAACGGATTTACTGAGTTTAATCCCTTATCAAACAGACTATACAATGAAGCTAGGCCCTAATCTGGTGGAATTCACAGTCCATTTCCAATGTTTGGACAGAGTGGATCCACAGGGGTGTCCTGGCCTATCGCTGCTATAACCTTGAGTAGGAATCCAGCTATTCCACGCACAATAATTGCTCTTATTACCAGGAAATAAATCTGGCCTGTACTTATTTCATGCTCAGGTGAAGACTTCTCTCACACGAACATGTCGAATTAGTTTGTTCTTTAGTCTGACAGTGACTGAGCACAAAAATATTCAGCTCTTTGAACAGAAGGCTGGAGAAGAATATTGGATTTCAAACTTCGGTGCTATGTAAGCTTTTTCCAGATCTTCACGTCCACACAGCCATAACCAAAACCTTCTGAGAGAGATAAATACCATCACCTCGGTTTACTCTTGTATGGCTCCACCGTCTTCCGCACATGCTAGACATATATATTTTTAATCATTCTCTACAAAGAGAGGGGAAAAAAGTAAAAGTTAATTGAATCCCAAACACAAAATAAATGTATGTAAGTGAAAACACGAGGCGTCTGAAAGTGGCCGTTGAATATATTCCGGACAGAGAGGTAAGTGAGCATGTTTCAGAGAGAGCCCTCGTTTGCTTTTTATCTGCGAATAATTAATTCTAGGGGCTGAAAAAATTTAGCTATTCATGACCTTGATAGTGGGCACATTAAAGAGGGGAGCATTTGCTAAACGTGAAATTATATGCGACTAGAAAGGCGTAGCTACATCACCGGAGTCACCCCAGAGTAAACAAACGAGTTCAGCAAGCAGAGGGGGGATTACCATATCTCCACTTAACTTATTTTATCCTGTGAGAATCATCAATATTAAAGGGTAAGGAGAGGGAGAGAAACTGCTGAGGTGGGCTTTTAGCAGCAGGGTGAACCACTGTGTTTAAGGAGAGAGATAAATGAGAGATCTCCCTGGAATCTACAAAGAGAGTAAACATGGTCTTTTTATCTTTTCTCCACACCGTACAAGGTCTCTTGGTTTTCAAATGGTTTAACACATTTTGATGTCACAACCATCCCCGTTCCCATCCTCTCCCGTTGCTGAACTGCTTTTGATAGTTAACTTGTGTGTTTGTTTGCGCGGTTTTGTTTTGCCGTGCAGAAAGCAGACGCGCATATATTGACTAGACAGTTTTTACATATTTGCAGCCACGCTAATGTTTTTATTAATTCAATCATGGTTGCATTCTGCAGCTCGTTGCAGTTTTGCCGCCTAATGAGGGTAACTCTAACTGAGGACTGACCTGTGTTTGTGTGCCTTTGGGCTAAATGCCAGCAAATGTGCTGTGTTTGCCTGTCATGCCACTGTGGCGTATACCATGTGGAGGTAGATACCGCCTCGGGGCCGTCAGAATCAGCACGGTGTCTTTGTCAGGTAACTGACCCTGCAGGGCAAGTAGCAGACTGCTGATCTATGGACTTAACTTCTGTTTACCTCACCTGTCAGTCAAAAAACCTGTGACATTAGACAGTCTCCAACAAAAAAAAAAAGAAAAAAAGAACTCTAACATGCACAAGATACTTTTTACACGTGTTACTCAATGCTATCACTCACTGTCTCCTCTACGTGAGACGGAATATTTGGGTCTACATCTGTGCGCCCTCAAGCTTCTGGACTCATGCCAGTGAGGGCGGACGCAGCCCAGAGGGGGGCCTCCTCCGCTACCTGCCAAAAAAACGGCCCAGCCTCCAGCTGATATTAGTTATCGATATTTTACTGGCTGCCATTAAAACTTTAACAGGCTGCGATTAGACGCAAAAACAAAGGAGATCCTTCATGAAGTGAGGTCACGTGGGGCTGTAAAAGATGGCTTTAAAGGGCTTTATTTAATGGTATAAAATTTGCCCTGGTGTGTGGCGCTGTGGGGTCGCACAGCTATAAGGAAAGCGCTTCTGTGCTGTGGTGTGCTGCCAGCTCTCACGGCCTTAAGCCACAAAAATTACTCTGGTGGTGAGCACCGTTTGCTGCACCACTGCAAACCAGAGAACTTCAAGGGGCGCTTAATGTTTTACCCTGAATAGATGATTATCAAGTATCAGTGACTGGCTTTCTATTTATCTAAAAAATGCGTTACAAACCAGCAAAGATGTCTTACCCCTGTCTGTTTAAAATCTAGCGCTGATTTCAGCCTAATCCATCAAAGAGGACTCTCCTGAATACTTACACGATGTCTTTTTTGTTGTTGCTTTATGCACCAGCTGCTTCTCTTTCTCTGGTCTCCTAACACGTGTCTATACAGTAAGCTGTGCATAATGCATACAATTTTATACTGTTTGTTGCTTTACTAGATGATTTTTGGGACACCACATGAAAACCTGTGACTCCTTTCAGCATCTCTCCGTCTGACATATACATGTCTATTTGTGCCTGTGTGTGGTTGTCTCTATGTACATGTTTATGGATGCCTGTGTGTTGTATTGTTGTTCGCAGTGCGTGGGCTGTGGTTGGCATGGACACTGTGGAGTAGGAGGTCTCCTCTGGCATCATTTCCATGTCCTCTGACCACTGTCATGACAGGGAAGCCACAATGACGAGGAATTTTAGCATTGCGGTTACAGTAACAAGAGTAGGCCACAAACAACGCCCCACGGTCTCCAATCCTCCCCCATCCAACTCTCCTTATTGTTTTTCCCATTATATGTTCTCTTACTCACTTAATATTCTTTCCTTCCTCGGTCTCTCTTGTCTTTTGGTGTCTCCTTCCTCTGAAACACCCACTGAAGCCCCTGAGGCTCTGGGTAGTCTGAGCATTATCATCAGAGGCCATGTGAGGTTGAGGTGAAAGATGAGCTTTACACAAAACAACTATGACAAGGCTGTCTGTTATTTTAGCTTGGAAACAATGGCCTCATACAGTACAAGCCTCTGCAGTTACACTGACATTACAGTCTAAACAGAAAGTAGAAGTAACTGTTTCTTTATTTTGTTCGTTTTAAAAGCAGGTCAGCTCCCCCTAGATAACCTCAGTGTAAGTGCTAATTCTATCAGAGTGATGGAAAAAATGCTTTAAAGTAGGTTGAGGTTTGTGTTACGTGTGCAAGCACATGCGCACATATAGGGAGCCAAGTATCGTCTTATTTGTTTCATGCATGCACCCAAACAAGCATATGGTGCAGTACATAGCATGCATTTGATAACACAAGACCATCAACACGATTCTATTAAGTTACTTAGCAGTGTCTCGTGAATTAATCTGAAGATGATTTACTGCCTTGGCTCGAATAAGTGCGCTGAGAAAATGTTGATATTGGAAAAGCACATTTCTTTCAATTGACTACAAACTGTGCACCGTCATGTGCTTTTTGCTGTGGAGGCCTTTTTGCTTGCCAGCCCACAATTTGCATAAAAGCATTTATTTCATCATCACACCATAAATGAAGATGTACGCATTAGAGCTTTCATTCTATTAGGGCTGGTACGGATGGAAAAAAATAAGTTATATTGTAATTAAATGTTCTACTTATTCATTAAATGCATTTTAACTGCCCAAAGGTAATATTGGTTAGCACTTTTATGGCTTCTCCTTGTCTCATGCCAGTGGATCCCAGAGTGAGACACTGAGCTGGCCTCCGCACCAGACGCTGAGCTGGCTTTGAAACAGCAACTTGCTCCATCCCGCTTCCCTCTGTTCCACATGCCCTGTAGTTCTTTTCGCCTTCACCTCACTTGTCTCTCTCGGTCCTCTTCCTCCCTTCACCCTTTTTCCTCCTTTCAGTCTTCTTGCACGTCCCTCACCTCCAAGCTTGCATCCATCAATTGCGCGGTTCCCCGGGTGCCCTTACCATTCCTGAGGGAGGTTCTAACACGAATAGCCAGCCTTGAAGGTTGGCTCTTTGGCCCGGCACCACGTCCCATTTGGCCCGGCTACGGTGGAAAAGCCGAGTGGCGACCACATAATGACCAGTGTCTGAGGGCCCGGCTAATTTTTCATGTTCAAACAGGCGGCTGACTCCTCGGCCCAGACTACAGCTAATGTAAGGCTTGTCATTGCCCTCCAGGGGTCATAAAACATGGCAACCTGAGCTCTGATCTCTTTTACACAATCTACACCGTGAATGACAGATTTACCAAATCACATAAAAATGTCAGGCACATTTTCCAAACAACTCTGTGGCACAAAGAACAGTATTATGAGCCCACCAGTATTTTCTCTAGACTCCTTAAATTGAATATTCAATCGTATTCTTGTATTTTCTTGGCGACCAATACCGTGTATGTATTTGTAAGATGTTAAGTGTTCAACTGAGGAGTCATTAAACAACTAACGGTAAGTGGCGTTGCCTTGAAAGTGTTAATTAAGACAAAACGGGCCTTTCATCACTTGAAATTATGCAAATCTTCTCCACATAATGAAATTAACTTAACAATATTCATATATATATTATTATTTGTACATTTATTATGTTCTAAACTAAGCTCTTTTAATTTCTTCTCTTTGCTCTTGTGGTCACCCTTGTCTGTTTGAGCTGACACCCAGGTCTGGATCTTGATCTGTTCCCTTTAGTCCACCAATGGGAGTTTATTTAAATTTTCCTCTGACCTGAGCTCCCTGCAGAGCAGCAGCTCGTAGCTCTGCAGGCCTATTGCTTGAGTTCTTCACTCTCCCTTCAGCATGGTGACGCTACTGTTGGCTTTCATTCTGTGTGGTTTTGCTCCAACAAACTGCACACAAATCGTGCTTCCAACAGGCAGAAAGATAAACATCCTAAATGTATTAGCCTTCTCAGCGCTGTATGGCAAAGAAAGGAAAATATGGTTTTGGAAAGCCGTGCATCCTGATTGTTTGCTAAATGCAGAGTTGGCTCTACTAGGTGTGGGTGACTTCAGATCTTAAATAGGTTAGCGGGAAGAGTGCAGCTAACACAAATGTGTTGTGCTGTCTAGATGCACTAATTATTTGTAGGTATAAAAAGAATAAGGTACGCAGATGAGCTGGAGTAAGAAAAATAGACCACCTCTATGGTGACCCACATAATCCATTATGTAGATGAAGGCAATATTCACATTGTGTGTTGTGTGGGTTCTTGTGAAGTTCACAACTGTCTAGATTCATTTCCTGTGTGTGTGTGTGTGTGTGTGATTGTCCCATTACATTCTAATGCATGCAGTGTGTTGTGAAAATAACAGAAGGTGTAACATAAATCTACAATGAAGGATTACCGCTTATATCGTACATACAGCACACCGAGTAGATTTTGTTGCCTAAGAAAATGTTATTTACTGCTATCTTAATGAATATGAGTGATCACCTTTGGACCATATTATGATGTTCTTGTGCGTAGCCTGCAAACTTAGCGTGCCACCCAAAAATAAATAATACAAGTGTTTAAGGAGTGTAGTTTCATATCCTGTGGTGGCAGGATAAAGATGTTGAAAAGTGCATGTAATCTGAGAGACTTGTGCACCAAATCAGCCACTCACTGACTGAAATTTGCTTGCAAAAGGAAGTGAATGAAATTTTTTTCAAATCATGGAAATGGAAACAACAGCCCTCAGAATGACAATAGATGAATAGCTGGTAAATCTGCTTCATCATGCTGATGCAGTAAGTTTCCAATAGAACCAGTACTTTGTTGGAAATACATAAAGTCAGCAGTATATTTTGTATAACAGTGATCTGCCACTATAATGTTCCTAATAGCTACATATTGAATTCCATCATCATAAAAGGCATCACAAGCGTAGCTTTTTTTTTCTTTTTTAACCGTATCCAGTTGACATACTTCACAGCTGGAAGTACTGCACTGAAAAGCCCTTTATCTCTTACTCGAAATGTCTCTCTGTGGCTTTCCTGTGTGAGGAACACATACCACTTCTCAGCTTGTCAATGAACCTGGACTTTTTTCTCTTGAGGTCTTCTGATGAAAGCCTGTTGTTACTGCCATACAGGATGTAGATCTTTGGTATCTTCACATACAACTTGCGCGTAACTTCTGCGGAAGTACCTTGTGGCCTTGTGGAATCCCTGAGTGAGTTAATGAAGCGCAGACTCTTGTTTATAACGAAAAACTCAATCTTTTTTCTTTTGTATCTACACATCACACGGGTTGAGTGTCGTTTCCTCAAACTCAGAAAGCAAAGCGTGAGAAAAAGTTTCCCGTTAATTTCTCTGTGCTTTTGGTTCATTGTGGTTTCAGCAATGGATTGTGTCCTCTGAAATGAGTGTCACAGATAATCTTACAGGCCTAGTGCTGTGCACTTTTCTCTGGTTTTATTTTAAATGATATCCCTAACAAGATGTATCAGTGGTTTCGAGTACCTGTGATCTGCTTAATGACGTTTTACGGCTACTTTCTGTAGCCTCTTTCCAGAGCTCTAGCAGGCACAGGCCGTTTAGCCGGTCAGAAGAGAGGGTGAGCACCTCTCCTCTGATTGACTGACTGTTGAGTTGAGTTTGGGTGGCCTGAGGTCGAGCCAATCACAGGCCGGTAACTGAAACCTAAGCTGCGTTAATAAAATTCACCTGTACACAGTAATTGTGATGGATAGCACTGATGCAAGACCATATATGTTTGAGCCGGACTCAGGTCCTGAAACAGAGTCGGCAGCTGACTCGCTCACCTACACCAGTGGAGGCGGGCAAGCTGGTCGAGGTGGGCGGAGTTGCCCTATGTGTGACGTCACACAAAGGAGAAAGTGCTATCTGCTCGTCTTGAAGGAAGAGTTCCTACAAGTGGGCGGTGTGCATTTCTCCGTTTATGACCAGTTTGTTGCATGGGACAGTATATACGTGGCCCTGAGACCTTCCCAATCACGAATAAAAAATAACAAAAATCACATTTTTCATGCCATGGGGTCTTTAAATAAATCCAACAGTACAGTGGAACACTTTGGGGTGGGGTAGAGATGATTCTGAAAATCAATTGTCTAGTGGAGAAAAAAATGTATCACTTGTTTCAATTCACTGGGGGAGAGAGCAAAATATTGGTGCATATCAGGCAGTGCACAAGGACACTTGAGCACGGCAGGTGCTTTCTGACGTAGTGCATGCCGCGTAAAAGTTGGCCTCCATACTCAGAAGGCCACCCTGCTACGTGTATGGAGGGACTAGGACACCCTCCAACAATAAAACTGACAAGTTGCTTTGTTAATGATAAACAACTATTGAGTCTTATTCAGAAATATAATAATTTGTGGTTTGAAATGATGTTGGAAATTCTGATGGATATGATATTTGTAGCTCCACTAAAGAGCGCATGGGTTTCTCATTGGCTTTCTTAGTAAAGAATAGCCCAATGATGGAGTTGTGTTACGCCAGTGGCTGGAAATCTAATGCAAACGTGACGCAAAAGAGGGCAACCTAAAGAGGAGGTTGGAAAAAGAAAGGACAGCTACACCACTGCTGGGTTTGTGGCTACACAGTAGCTGCCAGCACTGAGACAAACCCAGTAATTCACCCAAATTTTAGTCTGTTAATTCATGGTATCTATAACAGATAGCTGTAACACACATGAGCAAACTATAGGAAATGTACACATGCATGCACACAGGCATATATGGTAAGATATTTAGAGGCAATGGCAGATTATTTTACAGAGCAGAATAAAGTTGTGAAGAGTGAAAAGTGGGAACTGATCTTTTTTGTGCATATTACATGGCATTTTGCAGTACTGTATAAGGGGGGAAAAAACAATGACAGATGTAACAAAAACAGGCTCTTGAATTCTTCATAGAGTTTGATATGTGTCATTGAAATGCACCATGAGAAACCTCTGTCTGTTGGAGTCTGGATCACATTTTTTTTTTTAGTGAGGTCAGCATGATGTGAGCACACTGCATTTTGTTCTTGAAAATATGTGCCCTACACACTAAAATGAAAAAAAAAGGTGGGTTTTCAAGTAATTTTTTACTTGAAGAGTTGCTGGTAATAACAAGTAGACCCGCTCTCTCTTTTGGTCGTGGGGAAACAGGATGTATTTCTCTGTCTTCCTCTTGGGGGACAATTTTTCACTCTCCAGCCATCCCTCTATCCATCTCAGCCCACAGAAAGCATTGGCTGTAAGTTAGTGTTCAGTATTTCCAATCAGTGTATGTTCTTTATCCTTGAATGTAGCTAGCTACCGACCAATCATCACCCATGTGAAATAGCTCTAGAAAAATGTGTGAGAATGAGATCGATAAAGCTGTC
>JBCAUF010000001.1:18362326-18375246 GCA_038406115.1 Haemulon aurolineatum | reverse complement strand
AGCATGCAACTGTGCATTAGCGGGAAGATGATTTTCAGTTTAGTGGTATCCCTTTTGCATGAATCTACGCCAAGTGCAGCAGAGGCCTGGCACTGCAGAGCTTGTGCATGCTAATCTGAGTCAGAGTTGGCGAGTTGTGGTTGTCTTTATGAAAGTTGCCCTTAGATCTGAATAATAATGACAGGCTTCCTTTATTACTTTATGAGCAACTCTGAGTTCGTAAAAGTTTACATACCAAGTGTATGAACAACCATGTAAGAGATGTTCAGAAATACATAAATCAAACGGGCTCAGAATCATATCTTGTGTTATCTATACTATTAAATTGATTCGAGCTTAATCTGGTTAGTTTCCAAGCAGCATAAATGCAAATGCACACATTGTGCCGTGATGATCTCTCTCCACTCTCTCTCTCTCCCCCTATCTCCCTCTGTGTGTCTGTCTCTGTCAGACGAGCTTGGAGACTCATTGTTCTGCAGGAAATGCTCTCACCATACAGACTGCAGGCTTGTATACTCTAGATTTAACCTGATAATAGCGTCACCAGCATTTAACCAACCAGCTTCCGCCTGCTTTATGTTGAAGCATCGTTACAAATACAAAACAGACTTTGACAGACATCAACCAGCTAGGCTCTCTCAGAAAAGCTGAGCAGAGGCAGGAGATGAGACAGAAAGTGAGGAAGCAACTGAACATCACTTCACTTTTAAATATTCTATCTCTGTCTCTGTTTTGACAGTTTGCTTCAAGCCTACAAGAAGCTAAAAGGTAGATTTGTTCGGCATCCTCTGCCTTGAGGCCTTTGGGCTTCCAGACACTGAGAGGGCCACAGAGGGAGCAGCTGCTGCCTCTGCCACTCGTAAAGACTGACACATATTTACTCGCATGCACATGTGGGGAGGCGCGCACCGTGTCTGCCGTTCTCCTCTCAAACACACGCACAAAATACACACTCGGTGAGCAACGGCACAACGAGATTCCCTGTAATGGATGGTGCAGGTGTGAGGATGTCGCGATGTGGGAATTTCCAAAGGCTGTGAAATATGCAGGCTGTAATGGCAGGGCCAATGGCGGCCTCGGCTTAACAACATGTGCCCAGAGGAAGGGGCTTTTACTGGCCGGGCAGCACACCTGCCCTGTAAATAACTGTGTCATCCCTTACTCACCTACTCCTCTGTATGTTACTCCACCCCACTCGTCCATCTCTACACTGACATCTCTGTTTAAACTGAACAGCTGCTTACAGTAAATTATCAAAATAAGACTTAAAAATGAGCAAAACTACCGTTGGAGCAGCAGCAGCAGACTTTTGTTTTTTTTTTTTGTTGCAATTTTGTGGACAATTTAATGGATTTATGCACACAGTGGATGCCTCTCTGATGGTTTTATCTCTCCTGTAGGCTGTAAGCGGGCCTGACTATCAGCATCTGTGCACAGCCTCGTCAGTATCTCCCCAGTCTTTCTCATTTCATTAGGCGTCACTCAGCACTTCAGAGAAACATTCAATTACGCTCCAATGGTAATTAAATGTTCCTCAAATGAGTTCATTTAAATCATCTTCATTTGGGCTTCAGTTGCGTCTTTCTTTTTTTCTTTTTCTTTCTTTTTTTTTTTTTTTTAATGGCGGGTGCTCAACGCAGGGCTCAAATGAACATTAAGCGTCTCGCCCACTGGGAGTGTTTGAAGGGCCACGCTCGCAATCACAGTCAGATGACATTCTAACCAGCTTAGCAGAGGAACAATTGAGAGGATATCATTATTAGGAACAGATACAGGCTGCAGGATTCAAACACACAAAGGCCTTAATATTGGTAATGACAGTGGTGGCACGGTGCACATTTGCGGGTCAGAGGTGGCCCTGATTGAGATAATTTCATAACCTTGCCATTTGAATGTGGCGATTGCTCTCTTTGCCATAAGACCAAAAGTGACATTACCTGTGATTACTTAGCTCAATATGTCAGATTATACCGGATTTGACACGGGTAATAGGAAGGATCTGAGGGGGGACAAAATTCATCCACTCACGTTTCATTGTGACAAAGGTTTTCCTCATAAAGGTTTAGACTGTATGACAATAAAAGACTTAAATGTCATCGCAAATCCTTCAATTAGAAATGCCTGAAATTCAGGCCCGGAGCTTTAAAGTTGCAGGACATTACGGGAAAGTTAAACATGATTAGCCCGAGCCGACGGTACAACTTCTGTGTTCTCTCCTTTTCCCCTAATTGGTTTTCTTTCACTAATCAGACAAAGCGCCCATAAAGGCTACAGGTTTAGTTTCATAGTGGCTAATGTAGCACTCTGAGAGCTGTAAACTCTTTTCCTTGTAATGTTAACTTCTGAGTGGAACATAAGTGCAGTGTACTCGCGTAAAATAAACTTTTAATCGCCTCTATTGTGTGCTAAAAGGTCCACCTCCTACCACAGTGGCCCAACCCTGTACAGTCCAACATAATAAATGTAATAATTATGTGTTGGTGAAATAACTGTAAATCATTTAATGACCCTACAAGGCGAGAGTTATTTTTAAAAGGGGATTCATCAATATTCTCCAGGGGTACATGTAGAAAGGTCAGAAAATCTCTCATTAGGCGATGAGCATGCGCATGTGTGTCCCCCCTATGTGCATTTGTGTAGCCACGCATGCATTCGGGAGTTGGTTTGTGTCATTGCGTCTGCTTGTGTGTTTCTAGTTACTTGTTAGTGATGGGGCGATGTGCTCTGTGATTGGAGATAAGTGTCATCAGACAAGAGGGGCCTCAACGGCATCCCAGTCACTCATACATCATCAACATGCATCCATCTTTCATCACTGAGCGGTCATCTGCCTGACAAACTGACAAAAAACAAAAGAAAGATTATGATATTATCTACGGCTTGTGGCCTCTTGAAAGATTGTGTTTGGTAACCCCTCTTGAAAAACTGTGGCTTTCATCAAACTGTGGTTTATGCGGACGGCCTACTGCTCCTGTATATCTTCACTGAGTCAATGGCCTGTATTGGCATATTTGACAAACACTGTGTTGAACACAATGAAGAGACAGTGTCATTAAGCTCGGCGTAATGACCGTGTAGGAGATGAGGAATGGAAAACACAGAAAGATAAGATAATATCCACAGGTTAAACAACAACAAAAACAAAACGTTAGGTCAGTGTGATTGCCTGTTTACATACTGCACATGTGGACATGTGGTTAGTGTGTTATCTCGCACCACTACCACCCCCATGCACAGAACCTCACCACATGTTTCTCTTTCTTTTCTTCTTTAGCTACCCTTTTCCTCTGCGCTGCAGCAGACGACAGAGCAAAGAGTTTTACGAGACGTTTCAGCTCAGGAGGCTAAAAGTCTTGTTCTCTGATATTTCTATTGGATCTCTGCTGTAATTAGCTTGCTAACACTCTGTAATTGTGAAAATTATACTTTATTGTTCGTGTCAGTTCCAGACTACTGTAGCTCAAGGGCACAGGAGCAGCTGGGGGGTGGAGGCTATAGAGACTTGCCAGGGACTCGAGTAGGAGGTGACAACTCCTGAATACATTGCTGCAATTCCCGTTGGCCCTGTATGACTTAAACTCAGCATGTGGACACAGTAATATGAATGCACATACAGCCAATGCAATATCCCGTGTATAACAACCTATACGTTTTTTTAATTCTTTGTTCAGCCAGTGTCGGAGAGAAGTGTTGGCTCCCCTCTGCCTCACTTATAAAACAGCAAATTCATCATGCAAAAACAATGATGCAATTAATTTTTTTTTTTTTTATGGTTCCGCTCTCAGAATTGCTTAAATAAATGTGTTATCATGCAAAGTGTGACTTTGTTTAGTCTAGTGGAAAACTGTGTCTTTGCACCATACATTGTTGTACCAAAGTTCAAACAGCAGACACAAGCACATACAAATACATGCACCAATGCACAAACACTGACACACACGAGTAACCATGCATGCTCAAGCACCACACTCACACACAGCTAGGGATGAAAGTCTAAGTCGCGTGAAAGCATCGAGGACATCTAAGGGAGATAAGCCTGGAAAGCTGTCCAACAGTTAATATACCATTAAACTGCCATACACATTAACCTTACACATGACAGTAAACCAATACATTATGTTCATATGAATGTAATTATGGCTAATATGCAAACCACTCTGCCAACTCTTGTGCAATATTGACCAGTTGACTTCGATTACTCTCCATGTGGTGAACGCAGTAGCCTCCATTTATAGGCCGCACAGTATTAATTAGCAGCCGTGTTATTTAACTTGACAAATATTCAGGTGGAAGGAAAAGTGGGAGAAGCATCAAGATATTAAACCTCAAAACTCTGTGTCACCCCTGGTCATGTGACACTGAGACAGCCTAAAAAAAAAAACCACGTGTGACTTTTGCTGTTCACAGCACTGTAACACATTCGCTGGTTTACTGCCGGTCCCTCGCCATCAAGCCACAGAGCTGATACGGGCTCGGGGTCATGTCCAAGAGCGCTCGGGTCACACAGAGCCCACTGGCTGTAGACTACCAAATACTTTCCGCCCGAGTCAGAGAGGCCATCCAAAATCCACCTCAGACTACAGATCTGCTCTCCTCCTGACCTTGTTTTGTCTGCTCTGTCCTCTGTCGCACCCTTCTCAGCCTCACCCTGCTTCTGACTAATGGATTAAGGTAATTATGACATGGCTGTGCCCACATTCTGTTGGTGGGGTGAAAATTGATATTCCAGCTTTGTTGTTCTCACTAAACTGTTGATGAAATTGCATTGCCCCCGGAGCAATACCAGCCCTTCACGTTAGCGGAGATGTAAAGCACGGGTAGTGTTTCTGTTGTCTTGATTTTAAAGTTAAAAGTGGCGGCCGAACAGAGTGTTTTGGTCGTATTATTAACCCACGCTGCCTGTGTGTTTGCAGGTGCTATCAGCTTTCAGGTATTCACCAATGCAGACATGGATACAGTCACAGGCTCAGGTGAGGGGCGGTTTACAAAAGTGTTGGTATGCAAAGAAGCTGATTAGACGGCCTTATCCAGGCCTGTCTGGAACTGAGCAACCAACACACACACACACACACACACACACACACACACAGTCTAACAGACATACAGCAAACAACTCACTGACCTCTGCTCTCTCCACTCAGTCGCCTCTATCGCTCACCAGAAGGAGACGAGTTCTGACTGACACCACCGCTAGCACTCTGAGTTAAATGACAGGCTTCAAATGCTGATTTTTAAGGTTTAAGGATTTAGTTTTTTTGCTTTCCAAACCATTCAACATGTTTATTGTAAACTATTGTTTTGCATATCTCTTCAAACTTAAAAGAAGTCAATGTAGACCAGCAGTCAGTGGTCATACGTGGAACTGTGTAAATTTGACGTCATATAATTCCTGTGTTAGCTTCTTTCACCCAGGTCGGACAGGACGATTTTAGCATGTTTAGTTTTTAAAAACATTAGTGGACTTTTGTTGCTCAAAGACTATTCACATCACAGTCTGTTTGTTTGCAAATCATTACAGAGAGAAACATGGCCCCAGTTTCAAAGTCACCCCTGTGACATCAATATATATAGTCCAAAAGATGCACAGTTCCACTGTCAGTTCCACGCGTGATTTAATCACACTTTGCACTGTGGATTTTTTCCCTTGAGCAAAGTGAGGAAGCTTGATAAAAGTGTGCACAAAAGGTTAAAAACACTTCCTCAGACACGTGCCAGTTTCACAGCAGGACAGCCCTGAGCCCTCACAGACTTATCAGGAGTGTGGCGTCAAGGTTTGCAAGTGCGTAAAGGGGGACATTACAACTTGTCCCTGATCACTTTAAAAAAAACACCAACAGTATGTCAGTAAAGTGGCTGCTGAGAAAGGGATTTGAATCCCAGAACGAAACACCTTCGACTTACCCTGAACCGGTCCAAAACAAACCCACAAGTCACGTGTTAAAGCCACAGCACACTGCGAACTACCTTCTTCTGTTTCATGTGGTGGTAAAAATCCTCCACCAATTAATAAAAGGTCTGAAAAATTGGATTGACCCCTTTAACGATATTGTGATGTTTCACATCTTTCCTGAGGCGACCTGCGTTGCTCCTCCACCTCATCACGCAAACCTCTCTCCCTTCTCGCGGCCGCCCGATCCTCTCCATGTAGATCTCTCTCAGCTCTGCATCATCAATAACTTCAAAGGCACAAAAGCAGCTAAATTAGGTCCGCCACTTTCTTCTGTCATGACTAATGAGCTCCCCCTTCGTTTGTGTATTAGTCTCGCTCTGCTGTGGCCGCACCCCAGGGAACGGGCCGCTGCTGTGCCTTCCCATGAACAGGTAAGCCCAAACAGATGACAAGGCAACAGAATGGAAATAGAAACAAAAGGTTTCTATTTGAGTTTTGTCTTGAGCCACACACACGGCGCTGCATTAACTTGCGAGCAGATGCATCCATTTACCCCTTTACTAGAACATTCAGCGACTTGTGTGTTTGGTTAACTTCATTTTTGTGTCTTCTCCGATACTCCTCCTGCACTTAGCAGAGCAGTTATGACATCACATAGCCACGAGAAGCAGAGACAGGGAGAAAAAGAGAGTGTTTCCACTGAATTTAAAACAGAGAAAACCAGAAAGACACTATCTTAGCTGCAGTTTTGGACGTGCTGAACTCCTTATGGCTATGAAAATATCTGGCTGATTGGCAGGACCATCTTCCACCGCTTTTGGCAGCAGGGACGTGACTGATTTGGCCTATCATTAAATAGTGTGTGCACCCAGGAATCTAAAAATACAAAATCGTCGCAACCATGAGATCACACACTTGGAGAGAGAGAAAGAGAGAGAGAGAGAGAGAGGGAGAGAAAGAGAGAGAGAGAGCAAGAGAGGGAGAGACAGACTATGATTATAGGCTTTTGTCACAGGAAAGAAATGGTTATTTGTCAGCACCATGTCAAGAGAGGCCACAACAGAAATCAACACTGTGACTGGCCAGCGAAACCGAGCCTGAGTATATAGCTCACATCACTCTTTTCCCAAACAAATTGCATTATTATTGAATGAGTAAACTGCCATGTGTCATCAGTTAATTGCATTTAGCCATTAATCTGGACACAACACGGGTGAAATAAATCCCATGCGAAAGTCATCCCTGTTGATGAATTCAGGTTAATGCACAGGAATCAAGCTGAATTAATTAGCATTAGGCGGCTCTATATCAGGAGCTTCATCATAAGTTACACTTGCAAGCCAGTCTGCTGAAACTACATGTATCAGAATCACTTCACACCAGCTGTGAACAAACTTGTCTGTTGTGTAAGTGTATGTGTAAAAATGTTCACTTGAGCACATATTCTTTGCATGATTAAGCCCCTTATGTCCCTCCCAGCTGTACAGGACACATAGTCATATGGGGACAAGGAATAGCCTATCAAAACTGCCTCATGTTACTGTTGTACACGAGTCAATTAAAAGTAGGAGACCTCTGAACTGAGATAAGGTGCAATGTACGCGAGTGGTTTATGTGAGTCCACAGCAACGCCCCTGCAAGTGCTCAGATAAAGTGATTTTTATGGCTGTGGGACAGAATATCAGTTTGGATGGAACACTGGGTTCACTGGTGCTCACGTCCACGGACGGGATGGGTTTGACTTTCCTCACAAAACTCCTTTTGAAATGCACAAAAAAAGGAGATGGTAGTGGTGGCAACATTTTTGACAAAATAAAGGAAAGTTAAACTTCATGTGACTGTGTGTTGTGCAAAGAACATGTTTCCCCTCCCTTTATGAGATCTTTTACTCTTTCTTCGAAATGTGTGTGTGTATGCGTGTGTGTGTGTGTGTGTGTGTGTACTGTTGTAGTGCTTGAAAGGGGAATCCCATGCCCAGGCATGTCCAGAAGGTGGCAGTGTTGAGTTTTATAATGGTGCGCAGAGGCATGACAAATCTCTTCAATCCACCTTTCATATTTCTGGTCAATTGTCTCTGAAGTCACCACTCATCGTCGTCCATATATTACACTTGTGTTTTATATCGCTATTAGTGCTGTGAAATTGCAGAAATATTGGATGTTGGCGTTGATAAGATGAAGTGATTTTTCTGAGACAAAAATAAAATGTAATATGCTGCATTTAAAACAGCGAAGATATTTTAAAATAAAAATAGTAGCGCACATAAGAATATTAAATTCTTTCTGTTCATTGAAGGTTGAACGGTTATAATTACACTTTGCACATTTCAATCCATCTTTCTCTCCTTCATATATCTATCTTTATGTTTTATTTTCTCTCTTTTAAAATCGTCCTGCACGCGGACTCATGTTCATGAATCTGCGGCATGCTCGCATGCTCTCTGTTCCTCCTTGATCAAAATACATCAAACGAGAATAAATTGTTGCTTCGCGCAAAAAACGGTGATTAAGAAATTACGGCAATAGTCGCCAAAGAGTTAAAAGTCCGTGTCCCGGCTGACAGTCAGCTGATGGCCTTTGACAGTTGCGAAAAGTTTTGTTTCTGTGGGCTACTAATATGTTAATTAGCTCTCGGAGTGTGCGACCCTATTGGCTCTTCGTCCGAGTCAATTTCCCTCTTCCAGCCCTGACGTCAGGGCGGCTACAATGCTCTTAAACTCATCTGCTGTGTGTGATCCCTCTAAAAAATCGCCCCAACCAGTCAGCGGCTTATAACGTGCGAGGCTGCATTCACTCCCTTTACTCTCGGCTGCTCTCCCTCTCCGCTTGCGCAATGTATTCATGAGGAAACCGTAAAGTGTTAAATGTTTGAAATACAAAACCGCCGAATTTCACATGCTGAAAAAGGACTCCGCTACTCGTGCGCGCGGCACTGGTGTGTCTGTGCAATAGACTCTGCAAAGAAAAACTCCTCTCACACGCCTGCAAGTCCGCGCGGCTGCAAAAAGGACGCTGAAAACCTGATTTTTCAGTTTCAAGACAAAACGTTTTAAAAATTCAAACTGGCTCACGTTCTTCCCAACCAACCCAGTTTGACAGCTGCGCTTCACCCCGTTTGGAGGACTGTCAGCAGCAGCAAGAGGATGGCATCAGAGCTGGCAATGAGCAACTCCGACCTGCCCACCAGTCCCCTGGCCATGGAATATGTTAATGACTTCGATCTGATGAAGTTTGAAGTGAAAAAGGAGCCGGTGGAGCCCGATCGCAACATCAGCCAGTGCAGTCGCCTTATCGCCGGGGGATCCTTGTCTTCCACCCCGATGAGCACGCCGTGCAGCTCGGTGCCCCCTTCCCCAAGCTTCTCGGCACCCAGTCCGGGCTCGGGGAGCGAGCAGAAGACACACATAGAGGATTTCTACTGGATGTCCGGTTATCAACAGCAGTTGAATCCAGAGGCGCTGGGCTTCAGCCCCGAAGACGCAGTCGAGGCGCTGATCAACAGCAGTCACCAGCTCCAGTCCTTCGATGGCTACGCCAGGGGCCAGCAGTTCGCTGGCGCAGCCGGAGCAGCAGGCACCATGGCCGGGGAAGAGATGGGGTCCGCCGCGGCCGTGGTGTCGGCAGTCATCGCTGCGGCAGCCGCCCAGAACGGAGGGCAGCACCACCACCACCACCATCACCACCACAGCAGCGGCCACCACCAGGCGACCGGCGTCCAGTCCAACGGCACTTCTGGAACAATTCACCCGCACATGCGCTTGGAGGAGCGGTTTTCGGACGACCAGCTGGTCACCATGTCAGTGCGGGAGCTCAACCGGCAGCTACGGGGGGTCAGCAAGGAAGAAGTGATCCGGTTGAAACAGAAGAGGAGGACCCTAAAGAACAGAGGCTACGCGCAGTCCTGCCGGTACAAGCGGGTCCAGCAGCGGCACGTCCTGGAGGGAGAGAAGACGCAACTCATGCAGCAGGTCGATCACCTAAAGCAGGAGATCTCCAGGCTGGTCCGGGAGAGGGACGCGTACAAAGAAAAGTATGAGAAGCTCATCAGCAACGGCTTCAGAGAAAATGGATCCAGCAGCGACAACAACCCTTCATCCCCGGAGTTTTTCATGTGAGTCTCGACATTATCGCGAAAAAAAAAAAGAAAGAATATCAGATGAGTTACTCACCCCCGCTTACAAAAGTTTTCATTATGAAACATGTTTTTTTTCATTTGGCTCAAATGCCTACTAGACCAAGAACTAATTTATCAACTTTTTGATTTTTTTTTATTTTCTACATTTTTTCTTTGTTTTTGAAAACGAGAGTTTGCTCAAGTCTGCGACTGTTCTTAGATTCGGAGGGCTTTGTCATCCGTGTTTTTAATTTTGGAGAGGCATATACAGAAAAAAAACTTTCATCTACTTTTTTTTTGCTCTCATGCTCAGTATATTATGCATAGCCTGTTTGTCCAGACTGTTCATCGTTGTTCATTAAGATTTTGCAGTGTTTGAGTAAAATATGATTTTTGAAAGTTGATCCAACTTTATGCCGCAGTATACGAAGTGTGCATGCAAGCACTAAATATACTACTGTGAAGTTCATCAACTAGCCCTTTTTTCATCATTTTACTTTGAATTCAGTGTACAGATTCCTGTCAAACCTGCATCCATCGACAGTATGTTTTTGGTCTTTTTTACCTTTTCTTTTTTTTTTTTTTTTGTCTGCCAAACTTGGAGGATTGCGAGCCTGCCGTTTGACGCCACCTCATCTCATGCGTTTGCTTGTTATTGTGTTGAGCAACAAAAGACTATACTCATTACAAACTATTCATTGTTTTTAAAGAGATGTGTTATTGAACTGCCCTGCATGCTGGACATGTACGGTTCTTTCTTTTTCTTTTTTTTTTCTTTCTTTCTGTGCCTGAAGATGTCCTTTTTGTCGGATGACTCCAGCATGGCATTCATACTTCATTTATGGCCTCCTCACTTTTTTGGGACAGCAACAAAAAAGTGACAGGACTTCCCACCCCCTCCCTTGTAATCTATACAAGTGCATTTCAGCTGTGTTGAAGTGCACCACCATCGGCTGTCATTGTAGGCTGCAGTGAGTGCGCTATGCATTCCTGGTGGAAGTTGATCGGCGGGGATCCTGGTCCGAGAGGGGAGGGGGTGGGGGGAGAGAAAAGACTCCACTATTGAGGAAATCATCATCATCATCTCTTTCCTGGAAGTTTAGTCTGTTGCTTAAAGCCTATATTGTTATTTAAAGATATTCCACTCTGCATTTGACAACATTTGAATCATTTTGAAAGCGTAATTTAAAAGTTTTGTACTGCAAACTGCAAGAGGTAAAGTGCCACAGGTTGAAGCGTGTATGCCATAGGGTGATAACTGAGGAGACTGCTGCACAAAAAAAGTATTTTTTAACAATGGTGTAGAGAAATTGGCTCGGCTCCAGTTTATACAGTGAGCAGTATTGTGCAGTGCATAAACAGCGCTTTTGCAGCATGTGCTTCAAACAGGGGTGTGAGAGCTCTATTGGTCTCCGCCACACATTACATTATTGCATTTGTAAAATAATAATTATAATAATGAAAAAAATACACACAAAAAGAAGTATTGTTGGAGGAGCTCCTTCTCACAGCCGAAGTCAAAAGTAAATCGCCATGCTCTTGGGAAACGTGTGTCTTCAACGAACTGACCTGTTTTGGACTGAAATGCACTAAAATAAATTCTCGCCTGTAATCATGTGGAAGTCAAAGGAAAAGTTAATGGTATTCTTCACAACCCAAGAAGATAAGTTCGACCTTCTGTTGCGACCTAATCGTAACATTTTCATTCTTTATTATCAGTTCAGGAGAGACTGTTGTTTTGTCTTAAACGAACTCAATATTTGCAAAGCAATAACAATTATTATAATCAATAATGTCTGGACATTGTTAGATCGTCAGGGATTGACACCCTGCATGTACAAAATGAGGGAGTACCATTCGCCAATAAATCTTGAAAATATGTTAATTAATCTTTCATCTTATATATAGTATATATATATATTTTGCTGTGCAAAATTATTCCATTCACTAACCATATGTGATGTTCATATGTGCTCGTTTTTTTCATTTCATACAATTAAATGATATGCAATAAATGTATGTGTCCTCGATGTTGTCTTCAATAAGTTTTCTTTTTGACTTTTGTGACTGAAAACATGATGAAAGTCTAGAATCAGAACATGATGGAGGTTGCTGCACTACATTTAAACACTGCTCATATCTGCTGCTGTCGCCGCTTTTCAGTGTGTTTAATTTGATAACGGACCACCCAGGACGAATCAGAAACATTTTTTTTCCACAAGTTATTCACAAATTTACCCAAACCGATAAAGTAAAAAAAAAAACACAACAGAACAAACTTGAGAACAATCCAGGTTCAGACCTTTTTTTCTGTTTCGACGCGTGAGTGCTGCAGTTAAAAATGTCCGGTGTTACAGATAAGTTCATGAGACCACAAACAAAGATAAGACACGTAATAGGCGTTGTTCTCACACACAATTGTCTTGAACAGTTTACTTTTTTTTCTTCAAAAATCACCTAAATTATCTGTGATCATTTTCACAATATGATGATCCCCAAAAATGCAGACCAAGATACTAAGACTGGAATCTTTTTTGTTGGTAATTTTTTGTTTCATTATTTCAACTCCATTTCCATTCTGAATCACCTTCACTATTAAATGATTTATTATGTGTGATTAAATATTATTTTTGCATATTCTATTTTAAATATTTTACCCCATGAATTACATCCTCATTTGTGATAATGAAAGCCCAATATGATTTATATGGTATAATTACATCCGGTTAGTCTTATTGTAAAATGTGACCTGTGATTACTGTGTATTGTGTGTGTGTGTGTGTGTGTGTGTGTGTGTGTCTGTGTGAGAGAGAGAGAGAGAGAGAGAGAGAGTCCCTTTGTGCACGTGCGTGTGTGCACGCATGTTTGTGAACCTGAACAGGGTTACGTGTGTGTGTGTGTGTGTGTGTGTGTGTGT
>JBCAUF010000001.1:18328297-18340140 GCA_038406115.1 Haemulon aurolineatum | reverse complement strand
CCTTTCTTTCCCAATCCTGCTTTATTAAAATGATAATCTTTCCTCAAACTGGTTCTAATGCCACATTAAGTGGGAGTGACCATCTTGGAAATATGGGTGAATACTCCCGAGTCTGAATAAAAGGAGGTTTTTCTTTCCCTTCAATTCTGCAATGTGTAAACGCAGCACAAGACAAACAGCTGCCTCTAATATCACAGTGGGACTAATAGTTACATAGTCGGTAATTATTGTCAATGTACAAGACTGTGGGTGAGACTTTTAAGCACAAAGATAATTTGAACATGAAAGAATAAACTTCCTGACAGTATGACACACAAAAGTGCATTGAGCGCACTGTTAAAGCGGCGGCTCTTACTGTAATCATTGCTTTTGATGCACAGATTACAGCTTCTGCTCCCTGTTTGGGCAAAAGTGATTCATTTTGAAATCCTCAAGAGCAGTTAAACGAGTTGTGAATCATTCGGTTTTAGTGTAGAACTTTTGCTCTAATTTGGAATAATTATGGGATCGGACATCTGGATGCAAGAAAGGGAGCAATTTACAGATTTGTCCCAAAGTGAACACGAGGCAGATGAGTCACTTCAGCAGGCGCCTGCTATGGACCTGTTGCCGTATATACGCGTATGTTCTTCTCAGCGGCACGTGAGTGCAGCCTAAACGGTTTCTGAAATGGTATCAAACACCACTGCGAGGGAGCACATTCATTTCGCTCCACCTGAGGTTTGCAAAGAGACCATTTCTTTTTGATGGTGTGTATTTGTGTGTGTTGATGCAGCTAAATGCACAAAGCCGTGTGAGTACGTGGTTAATGCACTTGACTTGAGCCTGACCACAAATCAAAGTGATGGCTGGCGAGTACCACATAAGAGAACAGAAATGAAGCAGATAAGTGTTGAGATCAAACAGACCTTCCCCAGTCGAAAGCTCCCCTCGAGGGGCAGAAGGGCTGCAGAGCACCGCTCAGTGTATGTTTCATTTAGCGGAGGCACCGCCGCAACCACTAACGAGGCGATAACACGGACAGTCGAGAAGTTATTAGGAAGCGAAAAAAGATCAGTTATGTCACTTTTTCTTTGCTCGCTCTGTGTGTTAGTGTGTGGTATTTAATGGCATCTCTCAGTGTACGTGTGCGGTATGTAAACAGAAAACATGACTGAGTAATGATTTCAGCGCTTCAGTGGACATATTATATGTTAGTCTGAGCTGGGATCAGAGCTGAAGTGGTCCAAACACGGCAGACAATGGGACTCAGAGGACAGATGAGGAATGGCATTGATGAGAGGTTTCTGTCACTGAACTGGCCGGGGGCCAGAACCTAATGTGGACTGTCGAGTGTTAGAGTTTGACAAGACTGAACGCTGTTTGTCTGACAGCCAGCTCTCTGCTCTGTATCTGAGACCAGATCATGTCCAGACCCCCTCTGCTTCCACGTCATGTTCCCCTCCCCACTTTTTTTCTTTTTCAAATGCAGCTTGAGTTTTTCTCTCTCTTCACTCATCACCCACAGGTCATGATCACGGCCAGCCAGACATGTTTAGACTATTACACAAAGTCTTGCATATTTTTTTTTTCCCACACTGTCCTCCATTCCTTCTTCTTCAGTTGTTCTTGTCTCACCCTCTTAATCTCTACCTCTTATATGCTCTAATCCACTGAATCCCAACCAGGAATACCAGGATTTCACAGTTTACAGAAAAAGATTGTGAAGTAGCTCAAATAATTTATATTAACTACAAACAAATCTACTTTTTTTGGAGGAATATATACACGCAAAGTATCACAACCAATGATCTTTAATAGATAATAGATAGATAAAATGTCTAAGGGCTACAATGATGGGATACTCGAGCCCCTCTGATCGGGCTCTGGGCTTACTGTATGTCAGAGATAAATGAAGAAGAAGAAGAAGAAGAAGAAGAAGATTTAAAAAACGCTGCCACAGCCTACACTATACAGTATTTAGTCTAACTTCCCACTGCTGGCCGCCCATTTTCCCCGTCATCGTCGCATTCATCTCAGGTAGTCACCGTCCGTCCAGGAGCTGCGTTTTAGCCGGCTCTATTAATGACAAGGTGGCAGAATAAAAAGACAGCTTTATAACAGTAATTCCCCCCTACCGACAGCCAAATTGTTCTGAGGGAGAAATATTGACTTATCTTGTCCATTGTTCCCGTGCTACAAATTCAACCAGAGAGCAATGAATACAATAGCACATTTTTACACTTGAAATAAGGCTTGTATTCAGCTTCCTCTCCTTTTGTGTTTTGCCAGTGTAATACTCCAAAGTTATTTAGGTTTTTTTTTTTCTTTTTTCTTTTTTTTTTCCCCAGAAGAGGATAGACGTGATAAGTCATGTCTCTGCTGGAGGAAATGTGCGGAGTGTGCGCGCGTGGGCACGAAAGGGTGGGGGCGCATGTCGTGAGCACTGCATTGAGAAAATGTTATTACATAAATGGACTACGCAAGACAAAGACTTTGATATTATCATAATTAAAAGTGAGCAGCGCCATATGGTGAGAGAGAGGAGCTGCGCAAAAACAATCAAATTGAAAGCCTCTCAGTGAGCAGAAATACATGAAACGCTCATTTTTCAGCCAGAAGAACTGACAAAGTCTGAACGTACACTTTTCCATAACCTTCTCCTCTCCTCTCCTCCTCGTCCTGTATGTGAGTGTACGCCTGGTCAGTGCCCTGGGCCTGCTAGGGGTCTACAGTATGCTCCAGGAATAGTCCAGTCACGTGGCCGCTCTGTGGGATCTGTTCCCCTGGCAGGAAGCTGTTATATGGTTACAGTTATTTTTGTTGTCTGTCTGGGGATAGTTTTTACTGCGCTCCAGAGGATCAATAATTGTCATAAAAAGACTGCGTCACCCGGTGCCCTCTTTGAGCAGGACAGCGAGGTGGTGTGTGTGTGTGTGTGTGTAGGTTAGACGCGCACGTGTGTACGTACACATGTGTGAATTTCTCCGCCGCATTTAGACGAGCAAATATTTGGGCGCCCTGTGCACACGTGAGTGAGATATCTGCGAGATATCTGTGGGAAATCTGCGTGAGCGTGCAACATTTCGTGCGTTTGCATGTGTTTCCATTAGGTGAGGCGCGAGCTGACAAGAAGTGCTGGTGGTTTATGAAAAGCGGCGACGTCGAGAGTCATTGGAAATTGTGAAATATGTTTGTCACGCGAGAGGAAATGAGCTGCAGACGGCGCGGTATGTGAGGGCGTGAGGCGCTAACAGCCTCCGATGCCAGGATGGGTCAGTCGCGGGGTGTCGTCGGATCCGACCGCAGCCTGCTCGCTCTCGCCCTCTTTGACCTGCCGCATCTGTCTGCTCCCCCCCCCGTTCGTCCCCTTTTTTTTTCCCGTCTGGGAGGCCACACCACATCCCCTCGTCCATAGCGTGTCTGCCGAGTATCTGTGTCTCTCCTATAGCTCGTCTACTGTATACAGTATATGTGCCACCACAGCCCTGAAGCTGCAGTCAGCCCTGGGGACTGAGAGAGGAGGTCCTATAACAGCGCAGGCAACGGAAGCTGGCTCCCAGCTAATTGGTTCCTGTGTTAGCGGCGCACAGAGACGGTGTCGGAGTCAGCACTTTCCCTCCCTCTTCTTCCCACGTTCCCCTCTCCTTTCCCCCCCCCCTCTTTTCTCCATCCCTCCCTCACTCCCCGGCTGCCTGCCTGCCTGCCTGGCTGCCAACCACAGATGCCGCAGGTTTGACATCCCTTCAGGACACACGCCTGAGCTAATATGTACACTGCTGGATGTTTGTGTGTGTTGACAGACGATTTGGGGCGTGTCGCTGCCGCCGCCGGTTTGACAAATAAATCCAAACTGCTGCCGCAAAAAAAAAAGAAAAAAAAGCTAATTTAGAAATGTTGTAAAAAAAAATTAGAAATCATGTTTCACACTTTGCTCTCCTAAGAATAGTTTGTTTTTTTTCTCTGGAAATCTGCCACACACTCGGCGTGTTTTGCTGTCTATTCCTCGCTGCGCATCCCTCCGTCCATACCTGCAATCTTGTCTGTCATTGTCTCCTTCTGTCCTTTGTGTCCGTCTCAACCCACAGCCACAGCCCCACTTCAAGGGGCAGGGCAGATGAAGGTCACTATGTAACTATGTACTTCAGCTGACGGCCCCAATGACAGGGAAGGTAGACTCTAGTCCAGGTAATCACAGCTTGTAGGCATCGGCGCTCTAAGGCGTGTGCAGGGATGTTTTCTGTGTGTGTGTGTGTGTTTGCTTTTCATACTGTGAGAGGAGATGACTATGAAACATATCCCACTGAGCTGAAGTGGACACGATGGAGAAAGGCCCTTTTTCGCTGCTCTGATCACAGAGTAGGGTGTCTGGTCGGCCACAGACCGGTGCTGTGTGTTTATCGTGGCAGGATGTCCTCTCACAAACAGGCTCAAACTTTTGTGATCTCTCGTGTTAACGTACAGTCACAAAGTATTATCCTCTACAGCCTTGCCTTCCTGCCAGTGGGTAAATACTGTATGGCTGTGCTGTGCTTCATGGCAGTTTAGGATGCCGGGAAACAATTTCATGGGCATTGCTGCTGTCACATATGATTTTGAGTCAGTATTGGAAGCGTCATTATTTGATTATGCCTTGATTTGACTTGTTCGGAGTCTATGCTCCACCCTGTCTCTACAAAATAAATCTATTTGCTGCTAATTTGCTTCACTAAACCCATTTTAAAAGAAAGATAACTGCTGCCTGCATCGTCTTCACTGGCCATATTTTTTTTTTAGTCCAGGAAGTAGACCCACAAGGGTCAGGATGGACGGTCAAGCTTTGACACATGAGGCTTTGGATTTGCGTCCTGGCGTTGTTAAGGAAAGATAATAGTGTTTTTAGTGGTATTAAAAAGAAAGGTAGCACATCCTATAAATATTTAACCAGGATGATGATATTTCCTAACCTTAATGGATAGGTTCATATTTTTTAAGTCTATCTAAAAGCAACGGCTGCATGCCTGGCTGTATGTACACTGAAAGCATTATTGGTCATCACTTTGTGTCAGTGACCCTCTGGCTTAGCGAGCAAACAAAGTGTGCGGTGGCACAGAGATGGGATTTTGCCCCGAAAAACACTTGATCCTCTCAGGCAACTGTGGATTTTGTACTCCATCGGTTGCAATAAAATCCCTGAAGAGAAAGATCTCTCTATGGCTAGCACAGACCGGAAGAACAACTGCAGTGACCAGTGACACTTTCAACATACAAACGAGCATGTGAGTGTTGTATTTAAACTGTGAAAGAAATGCATTGACAGTGAATGTTTTGCAGATGCATTCACCACAAACATTTTGCATCGGCTGTGAACACTTTGCAGGCATGTTCAATATGAATGATTCCTTGTGGCATTAATTTACGTACAAAACAGATTTCTCTCCATGCGAAATTCTTATAAACAGCTTGGTTTTTTTGAGCAGCTGTTGCAAAAGAGTTTGACCTCTGAGATGGGGCGTTTCACCACTAGACGCCGTGTGCGACAGAACATTGTCTCCCGTCACACCCCTCTAACATGGCCACAGTCTCCCTGCAGCCTGACGACTCGGGTGCTGCTGACCTCCTCCACGAGGGTGGCAGCCCGGGCCAAGGCCCCCTTCCATTGCCCCACTGCATTAAACATTGATGGAGCTGCGAGGGAAGGCTGGAGCCTGTCTCCTCCTGTGGTCTGGCCCTCGCCTATATAGCGAGTCTCGTCTCTGGCTGCAACCTGTCTCCTTTCAATCTCTTTTCCTCCTTTGCGCGATGTATATCTTCGCTACTGCTGTGGTTATTTGAATGTGGTCAAATGAAGCTGTGTGCAGAAAGTGCTGCTCAGTACGAGGAGACACATCAAATCTCAAGAAATGAGAATGATAAGTGTCTGCTGCTGCCTGTGGCCACTTGCAGAGCAGTGAGATGTGACTTCCTGGAAATGACTCTGTGTGTGTATTTGATTCCTGTATTTGCATCTATGTCTATGTGTGGTGTGCTTATGTTATGCATTATGACTCTTACCACAGTGCACGGCTATATGAAAGGAAGTGGTAGGAGACACAAGACGACAATACTTTCCTTCCTTCATCTGTGTGTGTGTGTGTGGTGTGTGTGTGTGTGTGTGTATGTGTGTGTGTTTCACTACTGCTGCATAACATGAGAGCATGATCTTAACACCTTGCTCTTACTCCATTTTCTCAAAATGGAAAGAAGTGCTGGTTTAATTAACGCAGCACCTTCGTTTACTGTATCACAAACGTCTGGTTTAAAATAGAATCAAAACAAAGGGGTGCCTGCACGCAGTTAGTACTAAATTTGAGTATTAATAACGACATGTTCAGTTTGTTCAGTGGCCAGCAGAACAGCTCATAGTGAGCATACACTTCCAGATCCAAGAGGGATTTAGTTGCCTTCACCTTACACATCATCACGCACCCATGACCCTGCAGAGCCTTGCCCTGAGAGATCTGCCCCACAACCAACAAGTGGTGGACTTCAGCAGCATACCAGACCCGACACCGAGTCCTGTTAAGACTGTAAATGTATTTTTAGAGTGCAATGCGAGCCAGGCATTGGGGTATTAGACTGTGAGGAGAATGAGGCGTTGTAATCTAGCATTTGTGAGAATCGATGTCTGGTGTTTGAGCTCGTCAGCGTGTGAGATCCAGGGGGGGAAGCACGCATGTGTTTTCGCGCGGTGTGTCTGCATGAGTGGATGTTTACACACGTCTAGAGTGGACTCGCGTTAATCGGGATCACGTCTGGTTGTGTAGCCATAGGGCATGCGCGGGGCGGGGGGGGTTTACAGACAATGCTTGTGTTTTGTGTTGGCAGACTGGTGTGTTTGGGTCCTGAGAAAGTCAACTGGCAAATCTGCGCTCCCTCCTCGGCCAGTAACCTGCCATGCAGCCCTCAGGCAAGACTTCCATGCAACACAAGTGAGCACAGTGGGGCTATTCTCCCTGTTCTGAATTACACAAAGTGGAGATATGATCTGTCCTGCGAGCTCTCTGTAACACAAGAGCAACACGCTTTGGAAAATAAGATCCTAATGATATGGCGCAAAAAGAAAGGAGATAAAAAGGTTATGATTGCAATAAAATTTCCCTCAATTGATGTTTTTGATTTTTCCACCTCGAACAATCGGATGCGATAAAATCACCTGAATTGGCAAAACGAAGCTTGAGGACTCTCATTAATTTGAGGAGCTCAGGCCAGTCGTCTGCTTCAAGGAAGGGGAATCACATGAGAATAATCGTAAGTGAAATAATCACAGCTCTGAGCAACGGCAAACGGGGATGAATAAATAAGGCTGACTAAATAAATGATCAGTGATTGTTTGGCTCTAAGTGCTGTTGCTGTAGCTCAGCATCCTGATTTAGTCGAAGCCTTCAGCCATCCCTCAGCGGAGCTATGGTCCTAGCGGAAGAGAAACGGCTAAAAAGCCCCATTCTTCTTCATACCTTCAATATTCAATGAGAGCGCTAATTGCACCGCGCTGAGAGAAAGAAAGGAGGGAGGGAGGCGGTGGGAGGGATCTACTGGCTAATGGTCCGTAGGGGGAAAATAAAGGAGAGGGAAAAAAGGGGGGGGATCTAAAAAGTTAGACATATCCTCAGGAGGTTCCTTCCTCTGTGTTTCTACCTGTGCGTCTCTTTGCTATAATGCTCATTAGCCAGTCTGTGTGATATCCGCCGAATCGCGGCTGCCGTTACCGACCGTCACCGGGAGCGCTCTGGCGAAGGAGTGCATCCAGTGGTTACACACACGCTCCTCTGTTGTCAGCCAGAATCCAGCTCCAGCTTTTTCTTTTTCTTTTCTTTTTTTTCCTTCTTCTTCTTCTTCTTTCCTTTTTTGTTTTACCTCAAAAGTTAGTTGGGAAGATATCTTGGAATATATTCGCTCAAGGTGCACCCATTTGTGAAGAAGAATTGGGGGGGGTGGGTAGGGGGGATGCATATGCATTAAAAAGTCTTTGTGTGTATAAAATGCCAGCGCAGCACTTTAGCCTTCCCTCATCCTTCCACCCCCGTTTCTCACTTTAATCTTTGGCTGAGTTATAATACAATAAGTCCCTATAATCATTGGATCTCTTTCTCTCGACTTACCTGGGATAAATGACTGGGTTTAAAATGGGGGGAAAGAGGAGAAAGGGGAAAACAAAATGATGCAAACTTAAGAATTAATCACTATAAAATAAACAACAGTAAAATATTGTCACATTCAATGTGTTTTACAAACTGAGCGTGCTGCTCATGACCACAAGAGGCAGCACGCACAGGACGTGCGTCTCAGGTGCCAGGCTGCGGTGTCTCCTTCTCCTCTCCCCTACAGTCAGCCCCTTTCACTGTCCCCTGGTATACTGCAACTGAAATACTGCTGATGGGAAGTTTTTCTCATAAATCATGCCATCCACCAAACAAAGCAATAAAGATGTTTGTTTGCATTATTGAAGGGAAAGTATTGCCTTGGGTCAGCTTTAAGCAGCAGTGTGTGCGTGCATGCATGCATTCTTAAAAATACATGTTCACTTGGGTGTGTGCTTGCCAAGTATTTTTTTTTTTTTTGCTTGGAAAAAAAAAAGTAATTTGCTTAAGAAAAGCATATTTTGTTGAGTGCACTTTTTCTTTTTTTCACACAGAAGTCAGTAATAGTATTTCTGATTGCTCAGCCAATCAGAAATGGGCTGCCTGTGTGTGTGTGTGTGTGTGTGTGTTTGAGTGTGAAGGTGGCGGAAAGCGATGCACAAACTGTGTACAAACTATGCACAAAAGTGTACGTTGCGGGCTGCACGTCTGCGTGTATGGGTTTGTGCTCTTTTATGTTCCAGTTTTGTCTTTGGGGATCATTTACAACTCTCGACAATTTTATAACAGCCCATTTGGTGCTATTTATATTGATCACGCAGGCTGCCAAGCACAGGCTCAGAATACAGGCTTTTCCTGAATTGCACTCGTTCCCTCTCTTCATCTGCTTCCCACAGCTCGACTTCCTTCGCGTCTTCTACACTGATATAGCGTCCCGCTCTCTTTTCACTGTGGTGTGTCATCACATGTTGCTTTAGGAGATGAAAGGATAAAATGATAACATTTCAAATACGTTATGGGTGCTGCAAAGCAGGCCACGACACTAAAATTCTTTGTGTGCTGAATCCGTGGCCTGTTTACACACAAAATAAATATTAGCCCCACGATAGATGATGCATGACCCTCACATGACCCCCGCTGGCTGGTGTGTGCATGCGGTCTCTGTCTTTGTCTCAATGAGTCACACAGATATCCAGATAAATACACACAAGTAGAAATGTGTGGCTGTTTTGGTTTGTTTTACAGTGAAATCATTCTGAAAATGATAAAGATGACTTTTCTGCATGCGTACCTGTGTGGGCTCATGTCTGGCTGCTTGCTAATTAGAGAGCAACCCAACCCAGGTCTCTATCAATATGATCCTCCACTTGGTTGGTCAGTCAACAGCATTCCTGCTTAAGCTTGAACCTGGTACACTCATTAAAACCAAACCCAAGTATTTGGTTTGTGGTTGCGAGGCTCGCAGGCGATTCGTCACTGCAAGTATATTTGTGTGTGTGTGTGTGTGTGTGTGTGTGATGAAAGCATATCAGCCTGACCCCAGTTGTGCTGTAACTTAACCTGGTCCATGGGAGTCTGTTCTGGGCTCTTGGCTCTGCTCTTGCGGCCTTCAAGCATTCAGCACTTCATCTGAGAAGGAGTTTGTGAGGGGCTTTTGAGCGCTTCGCATGGCCAATGCACTCCTTTCCAACTGAGATACTTCCCTAAGAAGACCAAAGTTCCCCCCCCCCCCCCCCCCCCCCTCCCTTGAGAACATTAAAACACAAACAACCAAGCGGTTGGGTTGCCAAGACAGGCTTAAAGGAAATGGGAGTCACTGCGAGCAGAAGGTGTTCACTGGAGGACTCACACAAGAAACCGAAAGACATTTAAGAGGGACATTACCCTTTTGTTGTGTGCGTACTTTTAAAACTTTTTATGATCCTGTTTACTCTGCCTCCTCATCCCTTTCCACTCCTCCCCTCCCCCTCCGTCGCAGAAATGACTAATAGTAAATAGCTTTGTAGAGGGGTGCCGCAGAGTGAGGGGGGTGAGAAACTACCTGCTTTTGTTATCTTAACACCCAGCGGCATGCGGGAGACAGCCATCAAACATCCAGCTCCTCGCCTGACACGAGCAGACTCTCCGTGATGTGGAGGGATGTCGGCGGGGACATGGCTGGTGGAGTGAGAGTGTGCGCTGCATCCTGGGCCTGGCAGCTTTATGACCCCAGGGGGACCATAAAGACACAGGCCTGCAGGCCCTCAGTTGCTCCACTGGTTAGGGTTAGAAAAGCACGGGGGGGACCAGGACAGGAAGGCTGTTTGGTCAGAGTTCATTCTTATCTGAGCAGCGTCTTCCCATTCGCAGTAGCACAAGTGAGAGTGGCTCACTCCAACGACGTGTAATCGAGTACAGCTTGAATGCACCGCTACTAGCACAAACTTTCAGCGGACCAAATTTAAACTGCGAGCGTGCGAAGTGACATTAATAAGCGAGTGTAAATTCCTCGCAAACAAGTGGACAGCGCTCGCAGGAGCATCCTGGAAGAGGAGATGATTTCCTGCTTTCCTCATACCTGTGGCATGTCGCTGACAGATGGATGGGTCAGCGTTTGTTTTAGCAGCCAGGTCTCTGGATGACAGGAGGAAGCTCTGGGAGAGCTGTATCAGTGTTTGGACAGATACTGCTGGGCCTGGAAGACACACGCTATCCTCCTCGGGGCCTTCAGGACACTGTTCACCAAGTGAGGCAAAGGCCACAACCCCCTCCCCCTCCCTCTCCCTCTCTCCCCTCTCCCCTGCAAAAAAAACAGATTTCAGAACATGCGATGTTGTGCTTGTGCTACCATAGTAATGGCAATTAGTGCCAAATAATTTGGATGAACCACATGAGCGGTTTTACTGCGTCAAGAGCGTTTCAGTTAGTGTAAGTGACAGATTAAACTGTAATTTCCAGAGCTTATTAAGACTCATTGCATGGGCTGGTGGTAAACCCTGCCCATTTCATCGCTAACAAATACCATTAGGCAGAGCACTTGCTTTAACATGGCCAATGATTTTTTTTTTTTTTTTTTTACTGTGTGTGTTTGCCCTTGTTTTCCAAGCTTTCATTGTGACTGGAGGTGGCCCACTTGGCAGGAAGTTTAACAGTGTTTTATGGAGCAATCCTCATTGTCCCAACCTCCTCATGGTAAGGAGTTAATGGGACCAGGTTGAGGAGGAGACAGAGACAAGGCGAGGAGCAGGCAGACAGGTTTAGACACAATGGGAGCAAACACACACACACACACACACACACACACAGGCCTGCATGGGCATCTGTTTCTACTGAGATCCCACTGATGGAGAGCAGAGACTTCACCATCTGCAACGAGAAGGTGTTGAGATACACACACACTCACAGGTGCACACACACACACCGTGCAGTGCATGCACAAAGTCACATAGTTTAAATGCAGATCAGAAGAGGAGGAATAGGTGGGTGGAAACACTTTGTCGTCAGGACGTCTTGCAGTAATGTTGATCTAAAAACAACAACGCTCTGCATCGACTGTTGTCATGACTAAATGCAACTGGCCGAGCAACGCAGCGGAGGAGATATGAGTCAATGCCAGCCGCGATGGTGCAATCGCACGCTGTTTTTCAGGGCGTGTGAGCGCGCGTTGCCTTTACAACCTCTGACAGTAAAGTGTGAATCATCGGTTGTTTCATCATCATCATCATCATCATCACACGCTGCCTCCCTCAGGAGCACAGTATGGGGGTTGTGACCGCTCCAGCCTTG
>JBCAUF010000001.1:18283851-18297666 GCA_038406115.1 Haemulon aurolineatum | reverse complement strand
ACAACTGGAGTCACAATGCAGCCTATTTGCTCTTTGGGGCCAAAGGTTACATGTGTGTAAAAAAGCTGCAAACTCAGGTTGGCTCTGAAATGACACGCTACTATTTGGTGGGGATCTAAATTTATGATTATCAAATTAATTTAGATCACCATCATCTATGTTCTAAAGCTCTTGTGAGCCGCCTGCTATCGCTGTACTGAATTATTTCCCAAACCGATTGCTCTGCGAAGCGTGACTTACCAATACGCCGGAGGGGATGTTTCAGACTTTGCAGGAAATCGAGCCCAAGAGTGTTAAAATGGGGGCAAATAATGGAGCAGATCAGTGGAGCTATTTTCTTCTTTCTGCAAATTGCTTTATCTCCCACTGGCATTAAAATATGTCATCCTGACTAATTTGACAGCAGTGTATTAATGAAGGATCATACGCTCGCTTACTGTTGAATCTGGTTATTAGCCACAAGAGATGTCTGGACCACGTTTTTATTTTGGGGCTTCACATGGAACCTGTAAACAAAACAGATCCTCAGTGGGCGTGGATAGATAACTAACTAACCATGTACCCTAGAAAACTAACACTTTCATAACCACTTTTGTTCCACATGAGCTCAGTGCACCAGTCATTTCCTGTACTTACTCCTCTGCTGCATTCTTCACTTTACACCAACTCAAACAGTGTTTGGATGTAGACTTTGCACATTTTACAGCAAATACAATAAATGAAAAGACCAGCATGCACACTAAAATTGCTGAGTTTCTGAGTGCGGACGGAGGTAAAACAGCTCCTGTGATAGCTTGGAATAAATAAAAAACAGACGAACAAGAAAATATGCTAAAATTCAAACTGGCAGCCTTGGAGCTAAGGAATATCCACCCAATTTCCCGTTGGTGCAAAGGACTCAGTGAAAGCATAATCTGCACTTTGCTTCACTTAAACCTAACTCTATAGTCTTTGTTTTGAATGAAAACCTGCAAACACTTGAACCATCTTTGCACCCGATAAGGTTATACTAAAGCACTAAAGCACTGAGTTGAGCATTCATCACTTCCTCCCTCTTCTCTTTCAGTCTTGCTCTCCCCCTTTCTATTGCTCTTTCTTTTTCACTCTCATTACAAATACTTCCATCACAAAGATATATTGAAACAGAGAATGCATTATGATGATTGCGAGGCTGAAAAATTAAAAGGGAAACTGTATCTTGTTTTTTTTTTTTTTTTTTGGAGGGAAAAGCTATAAATGAAGGACTGCAAGCAACATAATTTTAATTTCATCAAGCCTAAACAAAAAGGACAGTGTGTGAAATATTTTTTTTAGATAAATAGGAGGCAGCAGAAGTGTATGTACGTCTATGTGGGTGTTTGTGTGTGTGTGTGTGTGTTTGGGAATAATCCGTGCAGCATGTAGCGTTTGCATGGTGTGTTCCTGACATCAAGGTTGCTGCTTTAATTGAGCCTGTGCTGGACCCGGGGCTGAGAGAGCAGGCAGAGGAGCATCGATAAACTATGAAATGGTTCCAATATGGCCGATCGATGAGGCTTTGTGAGCAGCTCCCCCGGGGCTTTGATTTTCCTCTCAAACAACAATCCGGGATCTCTGCTCTTCAAAGGCAAACTCCATCTTTGCTGTTATTGTTGTTGTTGCTTCCCCCGTGTTTGAGTGATGTCACTGGGGTCGATTTTATCCATGTCCATAAAGGCTCTCCCACACTTGAATCACCCGGGAGACGGCTTCTGTTGGTCTGTGCAATGGTAACAGCAACCAATAAAGGTCAATCTCCCATGGTAATGGCCAATTGGGTTTGTTCCCATTATTGGCCCTCTGAGCAGTGGTCAACAGATGGAGAGCTGGCACCGCTGACACAAGTTACACTCCAGCCTTAAGGAGGCTCGGCGCTGTCTCCAAGTGCCATCGTGTGATCCAACTCTCTCTCCCGCTCTCGCTCGCTCCCCCTCGGCTTGTGTTGGCCGGTACATCACTCCATCATGCGCAGCTCCTGTATAAGGAGACCCGCCGCAGCAGCGTCACAGGAGCGCTGCCAGTGAGCGCTAACCGTCTAACCATTTCAGCTAATTGCCTCATTAATGATTCACCGGTGTTAGGCTGCTCTAGCACTTCGCTGTGGGGAGCAAATTGTTCTGATTGGTTTGCCTCTGTCAATTATTGATGAGGCAGTGAGCTGAAGTGCTAACACCTGGCTTTGGAGGTCCAAATGGCCCTGCATTCCCATCACATATACTCTGTTATCACACACCCTGGGACCACGCTCGGTCTTGAAGGGCTGAAGGAGTCTTGACTGTTGCTGTTCTCCGAGAGTGGATGTAGCACGCCCCGGGGCCTCGGCTGTGATCTCAGTTGTGAGGATATTAGCTCATAGAACACGGCTCACCGCTGCGTTAAAGGGTGGACAACACAGAGACGTGTAGCTTGCAGTGACAGGACACAAACAGAGAGAGGGGCCACTTTATATATCTGTGTGTGTGTGTGAGTGTAGTAATATTGGAAATAAGTGCTCATAATACTGCGATAAGAATAAAATTATGATTTTGACTGCATCTTTTATCAACACATTGAACAAGTTGTTTCTGTCTTTGGGAACACTAAAATCGTCTTGAGTGAATGTAAAAATTAAGCATCTGATGGTCAATAAATAACGCTGTCTTCGGACAAATCGGGTGTATACGACTAAGATAATAACTTTAGATTTTACAGGCGTGAGTGGAGCTGTAACGGTATGCATTGCGATGTCAATACTTGCTTTGTTTATGGTGATTTATAATGGGGGCAGGCTAGGCACCTTTACAGCGGGGTCATGTAATTGGATCTCCAGTAGATAGTCGCTGAATTCCACTACAGTCGCAGCGTCTAATGGCCCACCCACAAAGCGCTCCTTCTGGCTACATGAATCATCCTTTGCACAGTGCACGGGCCGCTAAGGGGTCTCACCAAACTTTGTGCATTTCAAGACACAAACGCATGTAAAAAAAAAAAAAACGGAATAAAGAGCAGTGTTTTTGTGTTTGGTGGAAGGAGACATGGAGCGGACTCATCCACACTGAATTAGCTCGTCTTTCCTTGGCCTTAATTGAAGCTGATTAAAGAGTCACCCCCCATGCTGACGCCACTGTCACTCTGAATCTCAGCCAAGTGGGCCTGGCATGTACACTCACGGGGTGGTCACTCTGCCTTTGTTTTTGCATTGGCACCAGTGACAGCAGAGCCCACCCCGCCTCCCCCCACCAAATAGAGTGGCTGTGACTCACTGTGTGTCACCATAAAGGCTGGACAGAATGGCTCAGACAAGGGTCCTGTATAGTTCACTCACTGCCTCATGGTGCACTTAATATGTGTGTGTGTGTGTATTCATGGAGGCACTACTCTAAAGTATGCGAGAGAATTGTGGTCTGAGTCACACTTCAATGACTTCTTTTTCTTTCTCTTTTTTTGTCTTTCCTCATCCAACCCCTCACCCCCCCCCCTAAACCCTCCCGCCTTTCTCTCTCTGCTCACAGATAACCTAACGACTGAGCGGCGATGACGTCAGAGCGGCCGGCCAATCGCATGGAGACACCTACAAAGCACAACATTCAAAAATGACTTCACTGAAGAACAAAAAGACAAGACCCGCTGAAATCCCTCAAAATCCCGACAGTGAAATTCTTGAAAAGCCTCTTACTACTCCTGTTTCCCTCCCTGATATTTTACCTCCAGCTTTTTTCTACAAAACACGAAAAAAAAAAGGAAAAAAAAAACCAACAAAACAAAACAGACTCATACCCATGAGATGGTTGACAACGCCAGATAAATACATCGGAAGGACTATTTTCTCTTTGGTGGGAAGATCGTTGATGCATGCTTCTGTAAATAGATCATAATAAAACCCTATTCTTATTCCTAATATAGGAAAGTCGCTCTCACCAACTTCATAAACCTTCGTGACTGTGGATAGAGTGCTCATGGTTCAATATTTTCCATATGAAGACAGTATTCTTCTTACCTCCTCAGAGACCATGTAATTATCATTTACAATATCATTTCTCTACTCTTTGGAGTTATTTGGACTGTAAAAAATTGTACTTCCTATTCTTCTTATTCTCTTTACATAACGGCCTAGTCTTCCTCTCCAATATCCACATTAGTACGTGTAAATAGAGATGAATGAAGACAACAGCATGGAACAGACAATAGTGTATATTTAACACTCCCCTTGTAGAAATCAAGTCTCAACGTGTGGATATTTCAGACAACCTTTTTAAAAGTTTAAAACACTTGTTTTCTGGTAGTTGAAGACATAGTCCCAGGTAGCTGGAAACTTTTCCTATGTATTTGAATAGATGCATACAGCCATTAGCTATAGGTAAGGTAATTACTTGAAGACCTTACAAGGATAAGAAGGCAGCAATTTTCTTTGGTATCATCAATCAGTTCCACCAAGAAACAGTCAAAGTGAAGAGGAAAAGCAGACGATTCACCCAATCCACGAGTGTACCGTGGCACTTCTAAATAGTATTTTTAACATTTGATATTTTATTTTATATGTTTGTTTACAATCTTTCTCCCACTATCTACCTTTTTTATCCTTTCCCATGGCAATAATTGCCCTCTCTCTCCCCATGAGCAGGTTGTAGCTGCTGTCAGCGTGAGAGGGCCACTTTTTTCTTTGCATGGTTTGGAACGGTGCTCCGATCCTGAGCCTACAAGTGGGGGGAGTGGGGGGGAGAAAACCTCATTGATTGCAATGGTAGACATGAGGACTCTGACCTCCGTCTTCTATGGACTATGAAGATAACCAAATGGACTGACAGATAATATGCCAAGCCAATGAACAGAAAACCTCAAAGGTTACCCCATCGCTGGTGAAGACAGAACAAACCTTTGCATGGACAACAGGGAAAACACTTGTTTGTTGAACACCTCATCTCTCCACCACCGTGCATCCTCTACCTCTCAGTGTGTGCTGTGCAATCCAGAGAATCATGACTTATCAGCGAACCCCCTCAACTGTCCCCTCAGTCCACGTCTCCGCCGCATGTCCCCCGAGCCTCGTGAGGAGAGTGTTGCTCAGCGTTGAATGATGTTGACTGATGGACGCACACGGCGACGGGGGGGGGAAACAACTAGACAAACACTTGTCCACTTTTGAACGCAAACACACTCACACACGCGAGCGCATGCATACAGATGCACAATCATACACAGCGCCACTCAAATATGTTGCTGTATATATGTACAGTATATCCACTATGTATAGTCTCAGATGCTGTACTTTGCATGCTGACTTGTAGATGGAACGTGACCATTATTCATAGAAGAGGTTGTGCAGGTAGGCCTAGTCACTGGATTGACTCTCTTAAACCAATGCAAGCTCTCTTTCTTGTCAGTTTTACATCTCCTTACTTTGATTTGAGAAAAAGCATAGTAAACACAGCAGAAATGTTTTTAACACTCCAGTTTCCTATTGTGAAAGGTCCTTTTCCGACAAAAAGCAGCGCTGATAGATTTAAACTCTTTGAAGGGACACATAACCTCGCCTTTGATGTCGGACAGAACCTGGCCGCGGCGAGCGTGGGTGGCAGAGGAGGGGAGGGAAGGCGAACTGGGGCGCTCCAATTAAGTGGCAGCACACAAAGTGGCATGGGGCATCCTGCCAGCAACTGTCTATTCATCCTATGTCAAAGGGATTTGCACATCTCAATGAGTCTACGCACTGCCAGAGAAGTGCAGGAGCAGAGCGGGGAAGAGCAGAGAGAAAGAGAAAGGATGAGGGAGAGAAAAATAAAAGACCAAAATTTAAGGATATACTGATCTTATGTTGAAGTGTAGGATATTCTTTTCAGACTGGCAGCCACCTCGGAGAGTTCAGTAACCCCCCCTGACCTCAAACTGTTACGGCGTCATGCCGCTCTCTGGGCCGTCGTGACCTCACGTCCTGTTTGAGGTTAACTTTGTGTTAATGAGCACGGCCCTCAGCTCGACCAGATGTTCAGCCTCGTGGTTAAATACTTGTTACCCTTCTATCCCAATGACTCCTCGATGCCTGCCCACCACAGATGTATCCTTTCCCAACAGCTTACATGTGTTAAAGACCATTTTGAATAGGGAGAAATCACATTGAAATTCTGGTGTATTTCATTTTCCACTGAAAATAACTGATCAGACGCTCATCAGTACACCCTATATCCTATACCGAGAAAAAGAACACATGCACCGTAGATAACGTAATTTGTGCAGCCAATTTGTATTTAAAAGTCATCTTAATTCAAACACTGTCAGGCCACGCTGAATCACATGAAGGTATTTACAGTCAACATGTAAACAAACTTGAAATTAGGACTTATGACTTGGCAGTGATTAGTTAAAGAAGATTTAAAATACAGGAAGGATGAAGATGTCACTCAAAACGTGAGACGTTGTGTGTGGTAGGAAACAAGACATTGAGCAAGCGCTGATCTTCTCTGAGCCTCGAGGCTTCCCACTTTCTTAGAAGTCAAACAAAGCCCCGTTTCTGTGCAGCTGCAGGTGACGCGTGACAGGCTGATTTGTTAATCTTTATGTTTGAATGCCGACGCTGGGTTGCTCCGCGCCGGCATTCGGGGCCAGCGTGTGCGCCTTTATCTGGCAATGACCCTGAGCAGGGTCAGTACATGTACAGATGCACATGTTCGTATACAGAATGTGTGGAAGAGGATCATCCTTGCTCTTTTTCTCTCTCTCTCCCTCTCTCTCTCTCACTCACACACACACACACGCACACACATGCTAATCTAAACAGCACGGCAGTATGTAAACAGATCGTCGACATAATGGGATTGTTCAGTGTGCAAACAATAAGCTGTTAGCGTAATCACAGGTCAAAGATATATTACCCAGAGGGCCACGCTGTAGGTATATTAACATGATGGATATGTGGGTGAGGGGGGCGGGGATACGAAGGATATAGAGCGCTACCGATTCAGATTTACCCCCTGTTGGGCCCCGTCCGCTGCCTCTCTCTCCTCTACATCCCTCGTATGGGCCCCACTTAATCAGCCTTCCTCTCCTCGCTCCCTCTCCCATTCACCCACCTCCTCCCCAGACGCCACCTTTCTTTTAACATTTCTCCGCTCCAGTACCTCACCCATGCCTTTTCAGATCTCCCGTCCTCCTCCCATTTCCCCTCTTGTTCTTCGGCAGATTTAATCTCTTCCAGCAAAGCAGTCCATCCATCTCTGTGGTCCGTGCGAGAGCGGGATAAAGCAGTTCCACAATCTTGTTTTTGGATTAAGCAAAGAAGGGGGGTCTGAGTCATATTGAGCCACTGAGACACATAAAAAGACCAGGGGAAGAGCAAGGGAGAGACAAAAAGACAGCAATCTGTAGCATTAGGTTAGAGATAATCATATGTGTTTATATTTCTACGAACAACGTGAACGGCTTTATCTCCACTCAACTTGCTGAGAGTGCCGAGCTCGAGTGTGTCATCGCGCAGCTGCATGCGAGTACCACGCCAGTCAAGATAAATCCCGTGTAGCCTACTCCACTGCACATACAGCTTATTAACTTATCTCCGCTTTATTTGATTACCATCTAGCCCATTCTCTCAACTGGTTAATAAGTCTGTGTCCCCCTGACTAAACACTCCATTAGTGTCATCACTGGCTCGCTCGTGTTCGTGTGTGTGTGTGCACGTGGGCCGCTGAAGCAGATACACAGCGGCGGCCAAGTGACAGAGTAAACAAAGAGGCAGGGCACCGGGGGAGAAAAACAACCTGTAAGACAGACAATAGGTACAAAGGTGGCCAGTATGGTGACGACGGTAACAGTCGAGACCCTCTGCCCCCTGGACGTTTGGTTAAGAGATGGCTGAAGATGTGGTTTAAGGCTTCCTCGTAACAATTTTATTTTGACAAGTAAAAAAGCATCGCCAATAGATTCACTTCACATTGTTATGAGTTACGAAGTGAAGGGACCTGTTTGGGTAAAAGCCCATTCATTTTTTTTCTCCCCATATACAGCGTTGCCTGACTTACAGTTGGAGCATTTTTTACAGCATGAATGGACATGAAACTCTCGCGCCTGACTGCTCAGTTGCCTACAAAAGATTGCTTGCATCATTTAGAGAGCAGAAGCGAAACTTTGCAGAGCTGAGGAAACTCATCTGCAGCATAATTCACTTTTCAAGATCAGTTTTGGATGGATTCAGACACTTTACTTTACCCCCCAAAAACTGCCAAGATTCGTACTGATTTGCACCCCTGGCTGGTAGCAGTGGTTGAGGCTGATGGGTATTGTAGTATTTGGAGCCTTCCACCATGCCAAACTGGAATAATTAAAACTGATGACTAGAATATACCCCTATGTTCAATGTTATGTAACCCTGAGTAGAAAAATTTGAAATGGGAATACATAACGGGGAGAAAAAAAAACAGCAGGTCCTCCCACTCAACAACTCTATAACTAATATGCACACGCACACACACACACACTGTGTCTGTTCCTGTGTGTGTCTGGTGGGGTGCCATGATTAACAGTGACCTCAGGCCAGCCGTTGGGGTAGTGGGAGTGGGGTTCAAAGGTGAAAGGATTACAGTGAGGCAACCCCTGTCAACTGCTCTGCTTTAATCCTGACCTCCAAGCCGAGCCGAGACCTCTGAGAGATGATTCACGTGCGTGAGCTCGACGTATTGCGCATACCTCATCGCATCACTCACAGAGTTACTCGCCTGTTTTTCCGCCATGCAAAAAAACAATGCTTGAAATGTAGCAGATAAAGCAAGCTGGATTTAGATGTAGAGGTGCAGTGGATGAAGGCAGCTCTAATAGCCAGACGGCAGCGAAGACGGAGCAGACCTCCTTATGTCACACAGCTAATGACGGGGATGAATAATACAGTCTTTAAAGCCCTTACTCCCACCTCATTCTGGCCCGCGCTTAAGCTTGTGCCCTGGGTGAGCCATCAAGCCCCTCGCTGGGATGAGATGGGCCCCCAAGAAGATTTGGGGAAGGAGGGGGGGGGGAGTAGTTGGAGAGAATCAGATTAACCAAAATGCCTCAATTGGAGTAAATGCTCTGGGCTGACCTCAGTGTAATACCACTGATAAATGCTGTTAAACCAAATCTTTAGCATCTGATTAGGTAATGGAGGAAAACACATCCTTTTAGCGACCATTAGGTGCGGTGAAATAGCTCCGGCCTTCACTTAAGGGCTGTACGTGAATGTATCAAAAAACACAAACAGGCTGAGTTCGTCATATGCGGCGGGGACTTTTACAAATACCCAGCTTCGCCACTGGAGAAATAAATAAATAGGGAAATAATAAATCGCCAGAAGCTGTGGACAGGTGGCATTTCAGCCTGCACCGTTTAGCTGTGCAGTCTGGTTTCTGACAGCTTGATTTAGTCTCCTGCACCTGAGCCAGAAAAGAGAGAAAATTAACGGCAGGAAAACAGCTTAACTAGACTCCAATTTGCCTGCTTTGAAACACAATTGATGAAGCTAATGTATATGGGAAACACAGAGTGGACTCCCTGGTAGAAAGCACGACGCTCGCTGCGATCGCGCGGACATTGTGTGCACTCAGATACACCCGGGGGGGGGGGGAGGGGTGGGGGGGTTTGATTTGATTTACTCTTACTATACCATCTGAGCAAGGCTGTGCTTTGGAGGGGCATCAGGGTTTGTCTTTAGGGTACAGAATGGAGATTAAAGTGGCTCAATGGGGGCGGGGGGGGGGGGAGGCTAGGTTGCATGCTGTTGCTCCCCGCTGTGAAGAGGGTGTAATCCTTCAGTTTCAGAGAAGTGAAAAGTTTGTCCAGAAAGTTACGCGTGCGTCCCTTCTGGGCCCCCTACGGAGCAGAGAGTGTGAGAGACAGCAGGGGATAACCATATGCTATCAAAGTGTTCTTCAAAGCTCCCGTCTTTAGTCCACTAAATTATACAGTATCATCACATACACCTGACGAAAATAGAAGAAACATAATTATGCGGCCCATCTAACGCACACGCCAAAATAAACAATATATACCTTGAAAATATGTTTTAAGAAATGTGTTGCCTTTCAAAGTAAAGACAGCATTTTTTTGTGTGTGTGTGTGTGTGTGTATTTTCTGGATCAACTTTGCTTAAACTTTGTGCAAACAGCGGCCACGTCCCAACAGTGTGGGCCAGCTCATGATTTTGTATTTACATGCGTTTAAAATACTGCTGCTGGTGGACAATTAAAAATTTATGATTCCTTTCACAATGAGCCCCTTCTCTGGTACCAGGGGTTAATTTGTGCTCGGCCCTCATTTCAATTGTACTGTAGTAAATGTCCACATTATTTCCCACATGGGCCTGGATGAGGGGTTTGATTATCCAAAGGTAGACCTTGGTTGGCTCCGTTATTGTCAGAGGGGTCGTAAGCTGCAGTAACAGCTTCTAGGGTCTTATTGCTATGGCGATCAGCCCCCTGCCACTTGGCCTCTGTGACCCCAGTCAGAGATAAGCTTTATGGGAAAGCACATTAACATGCTCCTGCAGTCACCCCGCTCCTTTATCAAAGGCAGTTCTGTGAAATCAAGTGTTTATGGACCCCCAGTGAGGGTATAGTGCTGCTGATTGCCTATATTAGAGGTTGAGTGTAAATGAGCTGGAGGTGGACACAAGGACCTGTGTGTTATAGTGGGGAGAATTGAGGACGCGATACTGATGTTATTCTCACTAAATGAGCAATATCTTTAATGGCTGCAACACCCCGTGAGTACGTTGCTATCCCCTGGATTACGAATATCGCCTGCAGTCTAAATATATCCACGTCTTCCATTCTTTCTTCAAAAATGGACACTAGTGAAGATAAGAGAAGTAAAATGTGCATAGAGACATGATCTAACACTATATTTTCAGAGTTGTTTGTTCTATTAGCTCTACTGTGTACTGTGGGTATCCATTTATCGTTGTGTCCTTTGTGTTACACTGATCTTATTAACTTAATTGTCCGATGGATGTGCTTTCTTTTTTTATTTTCGTGCACACGTCTTACGTTCATATTGGCATTCTCCTGTGGCTACGGACGACACTGGGATCTAAATAAATAAATAAATAAATACCGTGAGTGTCAGTAGCGTCTGCCTGCTTACAGCCTGATCACTGGTGAGAGATCCTTTCAGTATGTCTGCAATGATGGATGGTGATAGCCCCGTGTCTTTGTACACATCAGGGGGGGGGCCCCGACTGTTGTCGCCGGACAGATAGAGGAAGTGAGAAAGAGGAAGATGTAGCCGCAGCTTAATGTCCTTCTCCGGTGCTGTGCATGCTCTTTCCTATTTGCTTTTCCCTTCACGGCACAGTTAACATCGTAAATTAACCTTTCCGAGCCCCCTGTGCTCAGACACTGGTGCGCAATACAGACAAAAGAAAAAAGAAAAAAAAAATAGATCTGTGTTATGCAATGCAGTAGCACCGGTCAGACACGTAGCCTGTTACAGAATTGAGCTATTCCTTTTTCCAGCGCTGGGGAATAAAAACAACACCCTTTGTTCAGTCAAGCAAACATTCTATTTTATGTGCATGTCCTGTGTACTCTGCAAATCGGTATGAGGCTGCTTTTTGTTCTCCATCCTAGAAATGTAAATGAAACACATGAAAGAAAATGTATTGTAGATCCTCCTCTTCTTAGTTCAAGTCTGTAAATAGGATGTAAATACCAAACAGCTATGCATGCTAATATACAAGCAATTTGTTCAGGTACTTTTGTAATCCAGACTTCTCATATGGCATGTAATGACGGAAAAAAAAAACAAAAAAAAAAACCCAAACAAAAACAAACATGGAAAAAAACATAATAAATTGTGAACACGGATATGGTTTGTAAACAACTTCAAAACTGGAAAATATATGTCTTTGCTGTTAATGTTTTCTTACTGATAACTAATGCATTGGCCTGCCATTTACTACAGTGCTCTGCTCATGTTACTTGTTATCTTTTTTATGTTTCATAAGGTAGGGCTGAGGCAAAAAGGACCATAAATCACTGGTTTGTGGAATAGTCGGGTTGGGGAATAAGACGACGAGGGGAAGGACGGCAGTCGGACCATACTCTTTGTAGTTTTTTCATTGCCTCTGCACGTTCACATGCATACACTTAATAATTAATTACATATCCTTAGTGTCTAACACAGCCAATAAAATGCCATGGCAAAACCGATGCTTAAAAGCAGTAGAAAGTGGGCTGCCATTTGAGTTATCACACCAAAAAGACGAATCACCAGCTTTAAAGTGTGCTGTTGTTTTAAAATGGCATACATTTGTGTCTGATAAATGAATTCAAAACCATTAAACAACCTGCAAAGCTGGTACAACAAGCAATTTTGACTCATTCCAAATTCTCCAAATCATGACTTGCAAGGGAGAGAGATTTTGAAAAAACTGTCTTTTTTTTTCTAATACTATGTCCAGTGAAAACGATGATTGTCTATATGCCAAATTTGCCTCTGCCCTAGCAACTCTAATGTGACATTTTATGAAGATCGCGACGGAGGAAGTCGGGAGAAATCTTTTTGGTTTCTAAGAGTGTTTATTTTCAACCATGTTAGAACCATGTTAAATCCCAAGGCGCTCATGGTAGATGGAAGTGTCTAATTTTTAACCTGTGCTAAAGATATTTTAAATTTAATAAATAATTATTGTAACAAGAAAGGATGTTGTGTTATGTTCTGAACTATCCCCTTAATTTGTGCCTATTTTCCATGATCATATTGTAGAGTTGTGAAGGGTGAAATTAATGAAGATGAGGAAACTAAAAGAGAGTTTAGTTATAAAGGGCCTTCAGGGGCATTTTTGTCTCTTCTATGTGCGGTTTTAAGTGCTGGATCTTTTCACTCATTATATCCATGATGAAATACAAAGAAACCACAGTCTCAGAAGCACTGACCTCTGACCCCTGGCTCCCAGCTGTTTAAGATGGAGCAGAGAGGTTAAGTTTCACTTCACCTTGACCAAACAGCCTTGGTTTTTCTATATCACTCGTGTTGCCAAATATAAAACCACGCTGTAGATTATCTGCCAGATACCGCTAACTTTTGTTCTGAGGCATTTCGTGGTTTATCAGCGAGATTGCTCTTCGCCTGCAACTAAAGGCGCAGCTAATAGTTTTGTGAAGGTTATCAGACTCCGTCTTCAATTAATTAAAAGCCACGCGCACACCCGCACGGAGCAGGGGCAACGCGCGGCTGTTTTGTGCGTTTCAACAAATTGTTTACAAGAGGACACATTCAATTAGTTATTTCATTATCGCCCTAGGTGTAATCAATTGACAATGCCGATAACAAAGCCACATCAATTTGTGAGCCGACTCCAGCACATTTCTCTAAATGATTGAAGGCCGCTTCTATTTCAGGCCCCCGTGAGATTCTCGTCGGTGGAGGCTTTTCAACGGAAACCCAAACGATAAACCATATCATCGTGCCATCGTACCATGAGAACCCTCTCTGTCTCTGGCATTGAGGAGCTGTTTGAGTCACCGGTCGTGGCCACATATTCTACATGTAGGCTCCGTCTTCTGCGCGGAGCGGGGCTCTGTCTTTCTCTTTGCTCCCCTTACTTTCCCCTTGAGTGATATATGGCAAAGAAAGAAAGAGGCACTCGCTTTCTCTCTGTCAGCCCCCCCACCTCCCCCTCTCTCCCCTCCTGTAGCGTAGATAAACAATGCGAGTGACAGTCTCTCATCACTCAAGAGGCTGAATCTCTGGCCCTGACCCGATAACATCAAGTGTGTGTGTCACCTGTCAAGTGGCTTCTGTCACACTTCAGTGGGAACTCAAAAACAAGACTGTGTGTGTGTGTGTGTGTGTGTGTGTGTG
>JBCAUF010000001.1:18214480-18225187 GCA_038406115.1 Haemulon aurolineatum | reverse complement strand
GGTCAAAAATCATACTTAATAAAAAATAATAAGAACAATAATAATTTTTTTGTTACTTGGCAGTGTGCGGTTTCTCCTCGTCGGTTCTTTTATGAAGAGTTGTCCAGTGATTTAAGCGCTCGGGCCTCTGTCCTTGGGATGCTGTGGACACCTATTAAATAATTCAACAAAACAAGAGAGGAGTAGGTAATAGAGCTGAGGCCTACAGTAACTCAATCAGAGCTGGCTGTCTGACGTTCCCACCCTTGCCCCCGCGAACTCGCACAATGGATACGCCTGCCACTTCTCTGAGGTCAAAGGCTGTTTGTTGACCACAAACCACATAAAATTGGTTGCTCTGTAGCCATGGCCGGGGGAAGACCACAGGGTGGTCAGCGCGAGGATCCGAGTCGCTATGTAATCATGTTACACTCGCACACGACCACCCACGTGCACCGACAGAATGAGTACACTTTTGCGCAAACCCACTTTTATGTTTGAATGAGGTCATGTGAGGAAAAAAAAAAGTGTCTTTCAGTGGCAACACATTACAAAGCACTGTGACATTAACAGTAATTTTCCTTTGACATAATAGAAACTTCAAAGAAAGAAAGCAACCACACTTTTCCTGTCAGTTTCCTCTAACAGCTTTCATACCAAGCCCAGAACATGTGAATCACGTACATTACCCAGGTTAGCCTACAGGTGTTTTCTTCATCCTTTGCGTGGACTTCTTTTCATCGCAATGCGGGGTAAATGTCAGCGTTTATTAATCACTGATAATAAGGTCACCAGCTTAACAGACTAAGAGTCAGTACAACGTGTACTCCGAAGTATGCAAAATATGCATATTGCGTGTTTCCGCGAACCTTAAAAGAAGCCTGAAAAAAAAAAAGAAAAACTTTAATAGAGCATGCTAGAAGCTCTAAACCGCTGTCGTTCACTGTTGTTTGGAGATGTGGCACAAACCCTGGCCTCCACATCCGAAATCAAACGCCTCGTTCTTAGAGCGATGTCCTCACACCTCTGCCAGGAATTCTTCCTACTGCTTTCCATCTGAGCATGAACAAAGGTCGTTTTAAACCCTTCAAACAAATTATTTTCTGGTGGGAAAAGCCATTTTCCACCGCAAAATAAATGCAGTAGAGATTTGTCTCTCATAAAGAAATTGTGTCATTAGCATAAACTGTTCTTTCTTATTAAGAACAAGTGTCCCATTCTGTGCAACATGGCAGTGCAGCTCTCAGTCCCAAAGCAACAGCAGAAGTATAAAATGCAACAAATGCATGCTTTGATACAGCTGAGGAACTGCCAGCTTTTCCCCGAGCTGGTACACCAAAAACAACGATATGCTGTATGTTGTTGCAGATTTTAACCTATCTACACATGTCTTCAGTAAATACGTTCAGACAGGAAGAAGACAACCGAAGGGGAGAGAGAGAAAGAGAAAGAGAGTGAGAGTGAGAGAGAGACAGACTGAGAGCTGGTCTCAGAAAGGCACCACGATCAATTAGTCTAGCTGTACAATAGCCGGAAATCTCATATTGGGGTCATGCATTCCTTATCAGCGAGTGAATTTTCACATGCCAGATAATGCTCTAATGATTAATGGAGTTGAGTGAATAATGGTGCCGAAGAAGAGTGTTATTTTTACCCCGTGGCAGCTGGTAGCACACACAGTTAACCTAAAAAGTGAAGATCACACTTGAGGGCACTTTCTCAAGTCCTCCCACACATGTTGAAAGATAAAAAGGACCCTTTGGTACAATTAATCTGTTGTGCCGTGGATTTAAATACACAGAGTTTCGGGATGAAATTTAACCAAATTTCGTGAGATCTCAAAGGAACTCAGAAACAGAGAGCATGCTTGGTGTGGAACAGTAATGTGCCGAAAAAAATGCTTCAAAGTCATAATTTGCACGCAGTTAAGGGGTGCATTCTTATTAATTTCAGTGATGCAATAGCCGCTCCTTGGGAACATTTATAACTGTCACGAGCTGTGAGCTGCACGAGCGGCCATTACCGATCCTTCGGCTGCACATTTATTGGCAGACCCGTGCGGCGCTGCATTGTGGGACGGAGGTGATAGTGGTGGCAAATATTCGTCCCTATCCTCTTCTCCGAGCAGGTGTTGTGTGGGTAAACTGGCACTGGTGGACGTGCCACTCTAATTTCATTGACAGGTTTATGACCTTTTATGTGTCCCAGCTGCCATGTTTATGACGGGCTGACTGTGCGTTCATGTTCAACAACATTAAACATGCATAAGCTAGACGCCGTGGCCCACCACACGGAACAGACCATTCCTCTACGAGAGCCTCGAACATCCAACGCGTGGAACATGGACTCGACGGGAGCTATAAAAACAAGAAGGAGTTGAAATACAGAATAACACATGAACAGACGGGAGCTCATGGGATTGAAATAATGGATGTAAAGACTACAAATCTAAGTCATCACAGAGTCTAATCTTATAGGGCTGTGTGGCTCACCGATGCTACTGTATATCCGATTAATCTTCCCTATCTGCCAAGCCAGACAAGGTCAGAGGAGGCAAGGTGGTTGGACCTACGGCACTGGGAGCGTCAATCCCGCGGACCCAACAGCATGTTGGGTAATTAATAATACCTCTGGGAAATTCTCCCAAAAAATAGGAGATGTACTTGTTCCTGGAGTACAGTAGAATAGCCCTCAGAAAGAGGAGCAAAAGGGGAAGGGGGCTGGAGAGGACACAGCCAGTGATTTATGGACCATTGTTGTTTGGAGGGTATTTGGCAAGAGTTGCTGTTCTTATCGAGCATGTAGGCCTCTGTCTTCACCAGGACTGTCTGACCCTTTAAGTCCTAAATCTTTTAACTTTCACCACTGCGAAAGATATAAGACTAACACAGCGGCCTGTATAATGGGAGACATCTCCTCTAAAAAGTTAAAATTTATTGTTTTCTTACATTGCAATTAACTGAACACAGTGGTTTCAAGCAGAATGATCAAAGGAAAACTTGTATTAAGATTGTAAATTGTAGCTTACACAATGAAAAGTACAATTTCGACATATCTTTGCCTTTCGCCTTATCTTGAATGAAACAGAGTTGTTTAGTTTTAGCAGACAGAAACCCATTCATATTGGTCATCTTTCATTATGGCAAGCTGACAACTGATAGACAATCGGGGAGGGAGATGATGAAAGAGATTTTAAGAGGAATGGGAGGGAGGGTAGTAAAAGCTAAACAAAGAAAAGCACAAGAGAAGAAAATGCAAAAGATAAACAGAGAGAGGTTAAACCTCCTCTGTGATTTGTCAGTGATGTCCCCTGAAGCCAGCGGAGGGGGCATCGGTATCGCACGCCCTAACAGAACATGTCAGGATCATTATCGGGCTAAAGGTATGATTAGAGCCACATCGCACCCTGCACTCTTCTCTCACGAGGAATATATTCTTCTCTGCTCGCCTTGTTTTCTCTTTCTTTGGCGATTATAATTTGGTCGTCTGGAGAGGTGCCAGGAAATAAACAGCTTAGTGTCATGGCCATGCCTCAGCAAGCACGCCACGGACCGGGCCCTGCCTGGGGACAGGTGCCAAACACAATGCTCCATTTAACACCACAGCCACGCGAGCTTTGTGTACTTTACCTAAACCGCCATAGTGGAGATATCACTCTGAGACGTTTGTGAGGGATGCACGTTTTGTAAACTAGCATGGTCACAACATGGGTAATTAAATGGATTGCGCCCACTTAAATCCACTTACCCATTAATTGCCCTATTAGGGGAAAAAAGTGCATGAGCCACTGTTTGATGCACACGAGCATATTGTGAACGAGATAGAACAAGGGGGGGGGGGGGGGTAAGGTACGAGCTAAACTTAGATTTACTCTATAGGCTCACAGCTCCACGAGGCCTCTGTAGGGTTTGAGACTTTTCACTTTATTAAAAGCAAACACGCGGCTAACGGAGCTGATGGAAGAGTGTTGAGACATGGAGCTGTTTGAGATGTATGAAGCCCTGGAGTCTTTGGATCCCCTGAGCAGGGTTACAGTGAATGAAACTAGCAGCTCTACCAGATTAATATCATTTTGTTTCAGAGTGAGGGGAGTGTCTTAAAAGAGAAAATCCTCGACCCTTGTAAATGTGTGTGTATATATATTCCTATTGCTTGCAATGAGCCTGCTGGTTACTTGGGGGGAAAAATATCCAGAAAATAATGAAAAGGATACTCTGATCAATCATCTAATGTGTTGAGCAGTTATCCTAAATCATGATCTGTTCAAAAAAGAGAAATGGAGCCAAATTGCAAATGTATTAAAGACCGTGTTCCACAAATCACCCAAGGGTACAGAAAATCAATGTTTTCATACAGAACCCCACTTTTTCATCCAATTGTGAGAACTGTAATGTTCTTCGAGCTGCTGCCGACATATAATAAGCAGTCATTTTTATTTTGAACTTTTGTTTATCCCTTGATTATATAGCATCTCAAGTCTTTAGCCGGGGTAGAGGACTAAGTAGCGGCGGCGCAGTGCTATGACGAGGAAATTGAACCCGAACGTAGTGGAACATGTTGCATTTTAATAAGCACACAGCCATAAACAGTGGCAGTCTCAAGAAATTTTATGATTAAATTTCATCTGCTTAATCGCTGTAGCCACGGTATTCATAACTCAACTATATCAGGACAGCTGGGACGCTGTTCAACTCTGTTTAGGCAAGCGGATGGAGGACTAAACACCATTTAGTAGAGAAGGTGTCATTGTCCTGCATCTTATTATAAAAATGCATTGTGGTTCTCATGCATCATAGTTATAAGAAGAAACAGTTGCAGGAATCTCTTGGATGAGTCAAATAGAGACAGAGAGACTTGTATTGCAGGGAAATGAAAGAGGGGACATGCAGAGGAGACCGTCCTTAGAGCAGAAGAAAAGAGGTGGAGCAGGAGGTGGAGAGATGCTTTAAGCTGATTTATATCAAACGGTAATAAAATGGGCATCTCCCCCCCTGCCTGTTTAATATGCGAATATGCAGAGCATCCCACTCCTGACAGCTCCCCATTAATAAAAGCATGGCTGGGAGCGCAGGTAGCCATAGCTCATCTATATGAAAATACATGATGATGGTTTTACACAGAGTCATCTTTTAGAATGGAGCCCATGTGCCAGAGCGGGGCTGATCCTGAGACGTACACACAGTCATAACTCCACAGACGTCTGCGGCTCATTTCTGGGATTCTGCGCAACCCGCAGTGCAGGTGAACGGAATCGGATCGCAGCGCGGGCTCATGCGTGACGGCGGCGTGTGGGAGGTGAAGTTTTCTCGGAAGATTGTACATCAGTTTCACACTCAACGCACTGCCTGCCAAGATGGCGCCAGACCATATGGTGCAATGCCATTTAACCCTAATAATTAATGAAATCATCCTCTTTATGCGCCGATGATAGATGTCTTTGTTGGACACGTTTCACTCTCGATGGGCTAAAAGTTTGCGCAGTTGGACCGATCAGTTGAAATGATAGGGTGCACTGAAGAATATGAGGCATGTGTGAATTGCTAGGGATAACTTCTACTCATCCACAACGGTCACGGCAGCGTAAGAACAGCTGCTTCCAGCGGGTCACCTTGTCACTTTAAAAGTTGCAGTATTTGAGATGAGGAATGATTCATAAAAATGTATAGGCTGTTCTGGCGAGCATCGTTCTCTTCCCTTGGTAACGAGACCATAGATATCAGACAAAGATGCATTTGCACAAGCCAAATATTCTTACAACACACATGTATATTACCTTCGTCCCTTTTCTCCCAGCAGACGCCCCCATAAGGAGGAAAGAACAAGGGAAAAGAGAGGGAAACACAAGGAGGCGGTGGACCTGGTATGTCCAGCCCCTGGAGGCCTTGGTAATACCGACTCTTAGTCCATGTATTTTACATGAACAATCCTCAGAGGGCACAAAGAATAGGAATCTTACACTATTTAAATACAGGATTTGGGACATCAAAGCCAGGCTGATATTGGAATAACAGAAATAATTAGGGATATGGAAGTTGCAGAAATAGCCACATTTCCATAAGATGATAATTAGTCCCAGGGCTAGCTGGGTCAGGAGAAAGCCTGTTTGTTGAGGCTTTGTATTAGCAGGAGGCCTGCAGCTGGCATTCCAGGTAATTACAGGAGGCTGGAGTATTACAGCAGAAATACTGATTGAAAATCAGGTTTCATTTCATTTCATTTTACTGCCATCCTTTGTATACAGAATTGAAAACATAAAAGTTGTTTCCATTTAAATAACGTGTTAAAGCTGAACGAGCAGCTGGTACACCCGAGGAACACAGACCTCAGTTAAGTAGGTTAACACACTTTCATTATAGGTGGTTTTCGGTTAGCCAAGTGGAAAATATGATCAGTATACTTAAAACAGCACTTCACAATAGAGACAATCATAGACCAGTCTTTTGATGATGCTTGGTGACTACAAAGGCTTGTAAAACATGCATGCTAAATGATTATGTGACCGTGTGAATCGCTTGCAAGATGAAAAAAGCTGAAACCTCATTTAGCCTAAATCTTGAATCTGACCGCAGGTCTGCCGCCGCACTGCTGCTCTGTGTGTAGTCATTTCCTTTGTCTTGTTCTATTTCCACTTATGGGTAAACAAGGAGGGAGTAAAATCATTTTATTTTCTCCTGCTGAGAGGGATGTTAAGAGGGGCCAGAGAGTCTGTCTCCTTATCTAATAACCCTGCCACACGCTTGCCAACACAGGAGAATCCTGGCAATGAGCAGGGAGGGAGTCACAGAGCCATTTAGAATCCAAGCTTGGCTCAGTCAGTGAAATCCACACTGCTACTGGAAGAGTGATGTTGGTAGCTACAAGTCTCCCTCCACTTCCTCTGAGGAAGCAGATCTGATGCATCTGGCAGCATCTGGCAAGCGTTTGAGTGTCTTTTGATATTCAATTGCTGAGCATAGTTTAAATCACAGAGCTGTGCTCTAATACACGGGCAGTACATGCCATGAAATCTGATTCATTTACGCACGTTAAAATCTCTCCCCAGGGACTTATTCCAGCCTCAAATCAAATCTAAAGGGATGTTTAGCTGGAGAAGGAATGGAAAATGGAGGATGGTGCACATTTGTCTTGTTTTCCTTTATGCTGTAGTACACAGTATTACTGTTGTACTGTTGTATTACTGTATTTTGCACCTTTTACTGCATCAAAAATATTTACTGTGCAATACCTTGAATTCATAATGCTATTTGTTTGAAAAATGAAAACATGATTTAATGTCAATGTGTGCATTATTTTTTGCATTGATGGAAAATTGACAAGACTGATAGTATACCATGCTAGTCAGTACAATATCATATCAGTGGCTCTGTGGGGGTGAACAGCGGTGATAACTAACCACATCTATGATGCCAACATGCTCATAATGACAGTGCAAGGTAGATATAATCATTGCCATTAACACCATTTTATATTAGCATACGAAGCTAACTTTTTGCACTTAGCACAAAGCAGACCAAAGGCTGATGATAATTTTATTAGATTTGCAAGTGTTTGAGCATAAACCCAGGCTTTGGACAAAAAAAAAAAAGTTTTGAACCAATGAAAGCGCTGGTGGAAAAGTGAGTTGGATGCATCCTTTGGGCACTGTGCACGGCCACCCATCCAATGGCTGTCAAGACCAAACCCCTCTCTTGGCAAACTCATTGTGGTGCTCAGGAAAAGTCAGGGGGAGTCAATAGGATGTATCCTCTGGGGATGAGAATGTCTGTACAAAATTTCACGGCAATCCATCAAATGGCTGAGATTTAATCTGGACCGACCGACCAGACATTGCCATTCTTGGAGCGGTGCTGCTAGCAAGGCTGAAAACCTAAAACAAACCCAGCATGACTGCTTTCGTGGAGCTGATGATGGATGGAATAAAAAGCAAAGTGATACTTCCTGACGCTCGCCCTGCCAGACCACTCCAAGAACCGCCCCCATCAGAGCTCATCACCACAGTGACCTTGTGCGATCCACAAATGCTGTTACTGTGATGGAGGAGGGAAAGAAAAATGATGGACAGGTGGCATAAGAAGATGGAGGATGGACAATCAATGTAGAGGAATGGAGGAGCAAAAAACAGGTGACTGTGGGATTTGTTCAGTGATTATTATTATTCAGAGTATAATGCTAGCAAATATGATTATGTTTGTTTTAAGCAGAGACATTTTTTTTCAAGTATCATTCTGTTTTTTTCCATCCGTCCTTTCCACAAACTAAGTGGTGTAAATTTTGAGGAAAGCTCAAAAGAAAATAGAACTTACACATTCCTCACCTTGTTTTAGAGAGAAGTTGTCAAAGCAGTTGACAGAATGATGGTTGAGTGAGACCTACTTAATGTTTTGGCAGCTCTCAGGACAGCCCCAGCAGCCTGGGAGACAGTGTCCCCTGGTGTTTATAACGTCTCATCTATACTGGATCTCTAGCCTAAACACCAATAATTTGCTTCCCCAAACCAACCTCATAAACATATTATTTAAGAGTCATTTTTATCCCAGTGGCTGCCAGTCAATCTTTAACTAACAGTTTTATAAGAGCCCCTGTCATAATGTTCTACACCAGTGCTGAATGGTGCCTGTGTCTTCAATCCAAACATCATGGAGCAATTAGATTTTTTGGTCAGTGTTAAGTTGGACCAGAAAAAAATTGGACCTTCTTGTTGGCAAGAGGGAGCACTTTCAGCACCAAAAACCATTATGGCAGCAAGACGAGGTAATAAACATCCATCATAGGTGCGGGCAAGGAGGGTGTTCACTCCCTTATCTCCAAGCTCAATTCATTACGCCAGTTCTATTTTAAACAGGCGAGGCGTGAGTGAGACGCGAGCCGTGCGAGATTTGGCATCTGACTCAAGACTAGCTCAGTCACAGCTGCTAAAAAGACAAACATCTGTGACCCGCATGGTTCAAGTGAATTGTTCTATCACAGTGAAGCGACTGATTCATCTCCACAACCCTCCCACCCCATCCCACCATCTTGTCATAGCACACCTGTTGCCTAACAGAGGTCTAGGCCATAGATCCCCAGCAGCCCTCTGGGCATTCGGGCCCTTTGTGGACGGAGGAGCAGGCCAAGCCCTGGACATTACGAACTGCTGACTAAACGCAATCTTTGTTGCCGGATGGGTGCATGTGACATCACGTCATCCCCTGGGGCTGTGTGGGATCTAGGGCAGGCTCAAGCTCTTTGTGTGTCCAGAGCCAGAGCACCCTGTACACGCGTCCAGGATCATCCTGCCATGTCACCTCTATTGTCCGCAGGTCTGGACGTACTACCCTGGCATTCTCACACTATGAGGTAGTGTGGGAGAAACATTCTCGGCTCGTCATGGTCGAGAGGGTGACTCAAAAGAGAAGAACGTCTGGGGTGAGACGCACGAGATCCAGGCAGGCTAAAACTACAGAGGAGCTAATCATGACGGTCTATCAACACTGCTAAACATATGAACACGCCACCCAGTGTCGAGATGACTTCTTTAATTTCTTTAAAAGCCGCAGAACTATTTCGGGGACTTGGGATGACCTTTGCCTTCCACAAATCCTTTCAACAAATACTCACTATCCTGCGTAAATACACCAAACCACCTCTTTTTTGAGGTTTCTAGTGCTTGGTTAATCTGAAAACTGAGGCACTGAGGCCATTTAGTTTGAATTTGTGGCTACCTTGGAATTAACCAGAGAGTATTATGTGTCCTAATCTTTGAGGACCAATTTACTGCCAGTAGACTCCTGCCATCTTCTTCCACTCTCCTTCTGTCATATTCTTTTTGTCTGATCTCAGTGTTGATGCACTTTCCATTTCAAAAAATGAAAAGACATTAACCCTCATATTAGATCTTTGTGAATAACATTGAGTTCATTCAATGACGCAGAACATGGAGACCACAGTCGGCGTGCCCTATTAGTGGTGGGCAGGAATGAAATAAGTGGGACCATAGCGTCTGGCACAGGTTCCCCCTGATGCAACCCTGGGCTCTCCGGGCGCAACAGCACCTAGATAGATCTTCAGAGAAAAGAAAAACGGCCACATCCCTCGCAGTCAGACGTATTCGCGACACTTTCCTGACACCAATCTTTTCCACATGGATGGCCTATCGGTGTCCTATTTTCCTGAATCTGTTATTTCCATAATCCGGCGGGTGCTATTGCCTAGGGTTAATAGATGAGCCTGAGTGTGTGAGATGGCAGCGCTTTGTAGCCCCTAACGAACAGTGTGCGGTCTGATGAATGACATTTGGGCTGCAACCACGTCACTTCTTCCATTAGCGAAGCCTGTCCCAACTCCGCTGTATTGAACCATGGCTTTCAGCTATTAGCCTGATGCATGACACAGTCAATTCCAGTTACGCTTTAATAAGTGAATATTTATCTTAGCCCACTCTCGAAGAAAAAAAAAAAAGTAACAGGCAAGAAAAAAAATGAGGACAAAAGTACCGGATCTGTTCTTATCTCCCCTCATGTGTGCATGCGTGCGTGCGTGTGTGTGTGTACCTTTGCTTTGGTGTACTTTACCTGTTTCTTTTTTATTTCTGCCAGTGAGCACCTTTAGGTTGGAGCTGGGTTCATTCATCAACAGCAAAAACACCAGCGTGCTCATGCAGAGATTCTGAGTTCACAATTGCGTATCAGGATACAGTCTTACACTGTCCTGCAGGAGATGCTACACTGCCATAAAGGGTCACTCCGGAAA
>JBCAUF010000001.1:18081571-18091864 GCA_038406115.1 Haemulon aurolineatum | reverse complement strand
ATAGCCACAAGAATATGTTTTTAGCAGGGGATGCAAGAGAGCAGCAGTCAAGCTTTTTTGCATGTGAACTGTGGTGGGATAACGGCATTGTTATATTGTAAACATAAACTGGGAGCTAGCATACCAAGGGTCAATATCAACAGCATTCCACAAGTTATAAATGAAAGCACTTCAAACACTTCACCATCATTAACCATTATCATTGTCCTTGGACTCCTTGACTGATGTCACTGTAGTAGTAGTAGTGCATTATAGCACTTTACAATAATAAAAACAGTACTCGACTCAAAGTTGTTTTTTTTAAAAGGTGATTTTTACTTCTGCTTTTCGATGGAAAACTGCATCAACCGCTGTTACATACAACCACAGACCACAGATACTGCTGAGACAATTTCTCAGAGTGACATAATGAACAAGGTGAGGAGACTGAGCATGCTTAATAGGGTCAGGACTTGCTTAAGTCATGAGTGCAGCATGTGGGAACAGCACAAGATTGTCAGAATGGAGCATTTTAAAAAATCAAATGATTATATTTCATAATTGTACTGCATTTTACCTTTTTTCTAGATGTACTATGTATGTTATGTTTTGATGTTTGTAAAGCACTTTGTAAGCTCCGAGGCCTGTATCTAACAAAAACTACATTATGGATACGCAATCAATTATTAATAGAACTGTAGGCAGTGAGTGGAGTAAAGGCTATTATTTTTAATGAACTTTAAAAAGAATTGCCTACATATAAATGGTGCTAAGGTTTTTTTTTGGTAATTTACAAATAATAGGATTCTAGAATCTTAGTGGACATTTGATACAGTTTAGTTCTATGATACACAAATGTGATGGTGAATTTCTTGCGAGGATGAGGTAGCTGAAGTGGCTTGGTTGGTTTGTTTTTCTTTGGCTGGTGGATGGAGCAGCATGCAGCTGGTGATAGCAGCATAGTGTTCACTGTTGTTAGCTGGCGTGTTGTTGACTAATGTTGTTAGACAGATGTGTATGCTCTGTTGACTGCTAATGCCAGGTAGTTGAGGAGGACTTATTGTCATTACGCAGCAAGCACAAGACAAATGCATTTGTATTTCAGACTCACTTATTTACAGGCATGTGATATAAACAGGCTATAGAAGATGTCTATAATAAGATGTATTCTATGCAGTTAGTCTAAAATTACAATTCATAAAAGAAAAAACTGATAAAAAAAGTATCTAGGGTGCAAAAGCATTCAGCTGTCAGAAATACAGTATGTGGTGACAGATGAATGACAGCTTGGGTGACATTTGTGGTTGGTATAAAAATACATTACGTACATCAGTGACTTAAAATACAGTATAGGTAAATATTACACACACTCTACAGCTTTTAGGAACGCATGCATGCAGGTGAGCTCAGCATGTCATGTAGTTGTTTAACTTGGTGTTTGTTGATTGGTTAGTTTGGTGACTCAGGCACCATTGGTGGGTTGAGCAGCATGCTTTTGATGCTAGCTGGTTAATGTGCTGCTTAGCTTGACATGTTGTTAACTGCTGATGGTAACTAGTGATGAATTGATATGAATATAAGTTGCTACAGAGGGCTGCGTTGAGTGTGTGGGTGCAGATAAAGAGGGGGTGGGGTGGTTCTGGGATGCTGGAACACACTGTTGAACCCTCTCAGTGTCATGGACCCAGCCCGATACAGCCCCACGGTGCCCAGCTGTTGACCTTGTACACGCACACAAGGTCATTTTGAAACTGTAAATGCTACTCTTTGATGAAACGGGTCAGGATCTGTCATAGTTGTGGTTGCTTCTAGTTACCTAGTCTAGTGAATCTGAAGGAGCTAACCAAGGATGATGGCTGGCTGTGGCTACAATGTACATGTGCGGGTGGGTCAAGATGCCAAGAATTTGCTCTTTGCTTCGGTGAGAGAAAGATTTAAATGTAGCTTAAAGGTGTGTTGGAGCGGGGGCAACATTATTGTGTCACCCGTCAGAGGGTTGTAGTTTTATCACAGGCACACCCACTGCATGTCAAAACATAATTTAGAGGATAATAGTTTTGAATAGAATTAATCCAGGGATTGCAATTTTCATGAAAACATTGCAATTTAGCTTTAATTTGCTTCACAGATAAAGAACAACATCTGCAATCTTTGTCACCTGAATTCAAATGTTAATTGACAGAATTGACAGAATAAAAAGGAGTTTAATTGGCTGCTGATCAATTCTTCACATAAGGTCAGCCCTTGTCAGCTAACAGTGCTGCTTATGGCTGGGCTGGAGGCTGAGTTTGTCAAGATGATTGACAGAATGAACTTCCACTACGGTTTTGATTGACAGCAGTCTGAAAGCCACTATAACACTGCAAGATTTCCTTTCTCCCTTAAGCCATCACTTTTTTGGATAGACTGAATTAAAAACAGAACAAGGTTTACATGGTTTCAGAAACTACACCACATTCACACATGTTTTTGTAGCCTACATGACTAATCTTAGTGAAAGGCCTTGGTCTGGCCTTACACAACAACACACCTTAGTTGATCATTAGTACTGATGTATGTTTAAGCTTTCAGTGCCTACTTAATGGGAAAATAAAGGGAGGTTGAAGAGAAGCCAGTTATAGTTATAGAAGCACAATAAGAGGGAAGGAACTGCTTCAGTTCATGATTCTGAGTGGAAATATGCAGTGTAATGCTCTCACCATGATTGCTCTCATGAGATTGTAGGGCAGCGATGATAAAATCAACATTACATGCAAACAGCACAGCAGACACACCCAAGAATGGGTTTTAGGTGAGTGGACAGTTTGTACAGTAAACACACAGCATTTTTACACTACCTGGAGAGAATGGTTAGCAACATGGGAGGTAAACCACGGGAGTCCAGATGCCCCCCTCACCAGCTGTGGTGGCAAGAGAATTTGAGAAAAGAGAGCACGTATGAAGCACAGGGATGGCAAGGAGCACAAAACTTACAATGTGAACTGTTTGAGGCCTGAATAGTGGTAATTCAACTGACTTATTTTGAGGAAGAATGTCAAAACAGCAGTATTAGCATTTAGATGCACTGAGAGTGTTTCTTTTTAAAGACATAAGTCATGAAAAGGTGTGCAGGAAACTGGTCATTCCTTTAAAATAAGTTCACTCTTGGCAATTTTATTAAACCTGTCAATGTATTATCATTATTCAAGAATATTCACTTTGTATTATCCAACTTTAATGGAACTTTTTTTATTTCTTCCACCAAGGAGCTTATGTTTCCATGCTAGTATATTTAGGATAGTTAAAAATCGCAACAAATTTCAGTTAAAATTGGTGAAAAATTAGCAATGGGCCAAGGAACAAGCAATTAAATTTCATTGCAGCCAGTGCCACCCTGTGGCTAGCCATGAGGCACTTCACATTTCAGATCAAAGCTGCTTAATGAGGTTAGTTGGTTCATAATTGGATGAGCACCCCCCAAAAAATGTTGGTAAATTCAGTACTAGTTTTTCTTGAGGCCTGCTGAATGCTTTTCCTTCCTTTTAAGTCATGGCCAGCTCTTTTGATTTTTAAAATGTTGAATCATGTGCATCACATCACTGCACACTCAATCATGACACTGTCATAAAGGCAGCATCGGTTGTTTCAGCAAAATCAACAATTGGTTATTTTCAAATAGCAAGCTCCTTGGCAACCACAGTAATTATGACTGAAACATTGACGTGTGACTCATTCAGAACTTGTGATGACTAACAAGTGCTCTTTATATTAGCATAACGTTCAATTTTATTTGTAAAAATGACCAGAAAAATCAAAATTCAACAAAAGGAAATACATTGTAAATAAGGAATTGCATTTTGCATGTTCATTTATTCATGAAGCTTAAACACAGTGCTTCAGAGTCTTTTACTCCAGGGTTAGGATTAACATGTACAGTAGAATGGGCGCTACGTAATAGCAAAAAAAAACCCCATTACGTTAATTTATGAGCACTGATGATAGTCTAAAAGTAAAAACTGACAGCTGAGCAAACATGTTCTAAGGATATTATAAGCTCAATTTACTATGTCCCTTTAACACTGTCCCATTACTGAAGAGGTCAGCTGTGAATTGAATACTGCAAAATGACAGACAAGTCACAAGCCCACCTGTCACAACAGAATATACTGTAGCAACTAAACTCAACACTAATGACAGAGGAAATAACATCTCTGTGACTATAAGAAAAGAAAGCATTCATTTCCCCTTTTTCACAGATGTGCTGTACCTGCACCGTGCTGCCGACAGCAAATAGGAGTAAACCAGAAAAATATGAGGCAAAAAGCACTGTATAGGGTCTGTAATGTGAAAAAACGATCTGGACTTCCAAATTGTTGTGTTCTTTTATGACGAATAGGTCATTTTCCCAAGGGAGAAATTCTATAACTAACTGTTTCTGGATACAGCTGACTGAAATCTATCCAGACATCACTTCCTGTTTTGCCATTTCCTCATCCTTCCCACATATTGACAGTTTAAGCTGACTTTCATTTACAAAACAGGACATAGGTGATGTTTAATTGATAGTGAAAACACAACAGTATGACTCAAAATGCCTGAAAGCCTAAATCTTGCTTTCTGTAACTGCAAAAAATATATATTTTGTAACTGTAAATCCATTAAGGAAAGTCATATGTTCCTTTTTCCTCCCATTCAAGAACATTTCTCTCCTACAGTGGCTTTCAAAGAAAGACATGCTACTAACCACAATAAATGGTGACACAGGATCTCAACAAACATTTCTACATTCACACGCATGGGCACACACGTTTTGTTTTCTATACATGTGGGGACCTGGATTGATATAATGCATTCTCTTGCCTCTAATCCTAACCATAGCCATCTTGACTAAATGTCTAAGCCCAACCCACGAATAAGTAAATGATGATAATGTACACAAAGTTTTTTTTAGCAACTGCAAGATCACCTTACACTGAGCACTCCAGCATCACAGACCACTAAATTCTTGTCAGTGATGTTAATGTATTCTACAGCATGGCGTTAGATATAGCAACTCCAGCAACTTATAGCCCCATAAAATCAACCTTGAACTTCCAACATTCCTGAAAATGGAAATGTTCCTGACATCCGCTATTATGCTAAAAGCCATTCAGTGCAGTGTTTCAAACCCTTCTAACCAAGCACACTTTACATTCATATTAAATGGGGGGCAAAACACGGCGACAGTTTACAGCGCTGTTGTGATATGATGTAATGAGGTGCTCAAATTTTCTCCAGCAATTTTTTTTTTACAGTGATGGCATTTCATTCCATTATAACATTATGGTGAGATATTTTTACTCTGTATCACACACACAGGGACAGTTATGCTCCAAAGCCAGTGAGGCAATGAGGCCTGGAGAACAGTTGCCCATCAGCTGCACTGAGCTTCAATAATGTGAAACAGGTAGAATTTGCCCTCACATAAGCACTCCTAGGCACAGAATTAAACATCAGAATACCATATGTTGTATAGTTTCTTGCAATTTTTTTAATACTACACTTTCAATAATATTTTAGGATGATTGTTAATGGATTTCCATATTTTGCAGATATTTCAGTTGATCTTTATAAATTATTCCTGGATTGTGCATGTCATAAAACCCCTGAATATTATAAATAATACTATGATTAAAAGGGGATAATAAATGAGAATCAAATGAAAAAAATACAGAAACAAGTAGTTCCAGTACTTGAGCTTACAATGATCTATTATGCACCAGAGCTCACACTGTTACTTCATCCCAAAATCGCAAATGCAGAAACATTTCAGTGCAAGCCACATCATTTCAAAGTCCCAAATAATAAGTCATGAGGACATGCTAATTCATGTGGTGCAATGCTGATAGTGCTGTGGTGCTGAGCAGACCAACTGTGTCCTTGTTAGATTAGATCCTTTTATTTAGTGTATTTAGTGTGTTTGTAAAATACCAATCTGATACATATTTTTGTTTTTTAATTGCATATCATATTTCATATGGACATTTCCTATAATTAAAAGTGTACATTTTAATCATGGATGTGTACATGTTGACAAAATGATGGTAATTTTATGGTGAGGAGGCAGGCTACACATACAACATAAGTTTGCACCTTCCACTAAGTCATGAGTCGTCGTAAATAGTTCCCCTTCGTTTATTCTGGATGTCTCCGAATGACTCTAAATTAAGGTCAAAACAGATCTCTCTCCCACCCCCGACCCCCGACCCCTAACCCCCCCACCCCCTGACTGTGAAGTGGCCAGGTAAGAGTGGGGTCAGAAGCGGAACAGTGTCCGCTGGTGCCTCTGAACGCCAAGACATGCAGCCTATCATCTCCCGTTGAGTAGTTGGATTGCAACAGAGCTCGCAGGAGCAGGGCGCATGCAGACCGTCGGGCTGTGTGCATTCTTAGCCGGGGACTAATTTTCAGTCCTCCACTTGGGTCTCTGGGTAAACAGCACCGCCCCGATGGTTGTTTGTTTTAAGTGTGGAGCGATCCATCGCAGAGCGCCGGGCTCGATTGACACTGTCTGCTGATCTGCTACTGCGGATTGCTCAGAATAACAAGGCTGCTCGCTAATTCCCGTCTATCGGGGCTTTCGCCGAAACACCGAGAGAGTAGGGTCCAAAAAAAAGCCAACAAGGCAGGCAAAGACCGCCGCGCCGCCGGAGTTCGCACCCCAGAATGGCTTCGGGAGACCTTTACGAGGTAGGATAAAACCACGTCCAGGGAAAATGCTCTGTAATATTGACGAATAATGGAATTAGGAAGTAAAGGGGAGGGCGTCGCGTATGTAAAAAGCGGTGTACTAAGCCCTTTAACAGGCGAAACTAACCCTTCTCAAGCTTTGCGAAGACAAGGTTGGTTAATTTATGCTTCTACTTTATGTCGCTTCTGATATACTTTGGCGTAATTCTTCGCGGCTGTGGCATACGGACAAGATGTCATTTACGGGCTGAACTCCTCAGTCTGTCGCCGAGTTGAAAGTCGTGGTAAAGTGACAGCAGCGCGGAGCGGACGGACATGGTGAATAGCTACAGACGGAGTGATGGTCCTGAAGGTGCGCATACATGCCAAAAGATATTTTGTCATCACAGTCCCCTTTTTTATACAGCGGTGTGACTGTTTTCGCAAGGCTGGTTTGGCACACGAGATGAGCCACCGGTTTATTTTTGTCGAGCCCGCGTGTAAACAAGTCCGTGCGAGCTTCTTTTATGGTTCATGTGTGAATTTGTGAAATTATGACTCCCGACGGTGTTGGGCGTAAAAGTTGCCCAAATGGGTGGCAGGAAGGTCACGCCGCCCTCGTGCGCAACATCACTCTGGAACCTGTGCCAGAATTTGCATGAAGCCTGGTTTCTACATCAGCCTTTGCTGAATCGGGCACTTACTGTCAGTCTGTTAAAGTGGCATGGTGTCGTATGTTTCAGTTCATGGTGGTGACAGCGAGAGAAGGGTGGGGGGTGATGGTGGTGGTGGTGGGGACTTCCAAGGACAGACAAATGCAGTTGGACTTGATAAGTTTTCCTCTTGTTAAGTTAAAGTACACATTTTAGTGTGTACAGAGAAAAAAAAAGAAGAAAAAAGTCCATCTGAAAAGAAAGTTGGGGATGCTCTCATGAGTGTTCGAGGAGATAACATTATCTGCTCCCAGCATTGGCACATGAGTTGAGTAGGATCAGTTAGAAGACAATAGAATAAATAAGTGAGAAACAGTTGGTAATTGCTTTTTCGCAAGCTGTTTTTTTTTTATTATTTTAGGCCCACTGACTAATCATTTTTTGTATAAGGCCTTTTGCTCTTTATCCCAATAATACCTTAATTTGGAAGCTGATAATGCTCTGCTGAGTTCATATTAGCACATCCTCATCTCCCCTGGTAATTGTTTTGGGTATTGTCATTTTATTTTACATTATATTATGATATGGATTTTGACTATATATTTCTGCTTACTTGATAATGTTTCTTTTTTAAGTTATGCAAAGTGTCTGAGCAGCTGAACCTACTGTGTTAAAAGCCTATCTCACAGTACTTACATGCACCTGAGTGGGAAAAACCGCTCGCATCAGCCTGTGACTTACAATTCTGAGTTGTGTGAACGTAGGATTACATCAGTGAAATGGTCGTGAGCAATACTGTACTTTTGCTTTGAAGTTCGACTACTGTATTGAGAGTGCTGTTTGTTCCAAGCAGGCTGTCGGTTTGATGTGAAATCTGCTGCATGCGTCAGCCTGCACCAACAGGTTACCGGATTATAACGATTTATCACACACAAAATCAGATTTATTTTTGTTGTGTGGCGATGCGTCGGCAGGCACAGCCCGTCAAGAGTCAGCGGAGTCTTTGTTGGGTTTCCCCACTAACATGCCAACAGCTCCATGGGTGACAGTTGTGTTTAAAGCGGCCGAAATTGAGAAGCTTGCTTGTGCCGTGCATCTTAAAAACAACCAAAATAGAATCTGAAATATGGAGAGCGGTGTCTCCTGTTTTGGGGGTTTATGGCAATTCATCATTTTTGAGATGTATTTGCATGTTGGGAGTTCCAGTACCAATAATCCAGCTAATAATGTGATATTCAAGTGTTTGATTGATGGTGCTGTAGGCAGCGTTGTTGTTGGTATACTTGTGACTTGGAATTTGATGCATAGGATTGATATGACAACTTGACATTAAGTGAGAGAGAAGATCTCAAGGATGAAATGTACAGTATGTATTAGTAGGCTCTATGCAGTAGGTGTTCACTCATTTCACAGGAACCAGGCCAGATAAATTTTTCAATGAAGAACATCTTGACATCACACATGAGTATCTAAAAAAGATGTTGTGAAGCCTGGCTTTTTGGTCATTAGCTGTCTTTAGACCTGCAGAGGTAGAAAATCCATATTTTAGAAAGAAGATGTTGGGGAGTGAAGGAGATGGAGCCTGGGCTGAAAGGCTTTGGGGTTAGCAAGTGGTGACCTCCAGGTCCGTGTGAGACAGGCTGAAAAACATGGTTGGATTCTGAAATTCAGTACTTACATGGTACATTTGGGAAGAGAGAAAGAATCATATATTTGACCTTTAATGCTCTGTGCGAATTCAATATTCAATCTAAAAGCGCAACAGGCTGAGCCTCGTGCTCCAGTGGGGGTGTTCCTAAAATGCATGGTCACTCTGATCTATTGCAAGGTTTATTGACCTATCAATAAACCCGGCCGTTTGTCTCTTTCTTAATGGAAAATGGAGTTAACTAATAAGTTGTTCTGAATAGATTTGATGACATCAAACCATTTCAGGGGTAATGTGTGAAAGCATTTTTTGCAGATTCACGAATAAAGGTCAGATTGCCTGCCGACTCTGTAAAATGCAGAGTAAGCACCGCAGATGAACAGAACAATGTCATTTCCACAACACAGTAGAGGAAACAACAACTTGAACTCAGTTGCTGTTCAGAGATGCTCACTTTTTTATTTACTGAGCACATTCGACGCTTAAACTTTGCTGCACTCATCAGAAGAAAAAAATGATCTACAGAGAGCCTAACAGTTTAAAAAAATGTGTAGATGTATTGCAAGAAAGAGGTTGAGGTTTTCCCATTCTTTTCAATACTTTCTTGTTAATTTGCTTACATCTATTGGAGCAACTTAATCCACAAAGCAGACCATACAGTACTTTGACATAGAATATGATCATGTGTGGAAGGTTTGTGGGTTTTGCCCCAGGAAAAGTTTTTGAATTAAAAACATTTTATGCATCTTTGGAACCACAATAACTACTTGGCAGAAAATCAACTTGTGGAGATCACAGAAAGAGCTACGGACATTGTGGCAGGTGAAACAAGCAATATTAAACTACAGATATTAAATAACTGCCACTTTAACAGCAGAATGGCGCATCACCTAAGCAGACAACACAGAGATGTATAAACAATATAAAATACACAAAGCAAAGAGAGCTTCACAGTTTTTACACACTGTGTAGTGCACACACGCAAAGCTATGTTGCTAGGCAACGCAGTGGTTGTTGATGTCTCTGTAGTTGTTGCACTCACCTGTCTGAACGTCATTCTGTGAGCCTCAACAATGTGCTCTTCGTTCACCGTCTTTGTTTGACCATTCTCAGTTCACATTATGATCAGTCCTCTCAGCCTGTGTGTCCCACTTCGCTCCAAGGAGTGTCCAGAAATCTTGAGCTCAAAGACACTCAGCAATCTCAACTGTGACAGGAGTTGTCAGCAGCAAGGCATCAGTGAAGATCGAAGATCCTAAGTAAATGTTGCAAATTTAGAAATCTTTTAGCCTTTTGCCCAGCATGCACCTGTTGGACATCTCCTTG
>JBCAUF010000001.1:18058610-18073871 GCA_038406115.1 Haemulon aurolineatum | reverse complement strand
TATCAAAAACATTTTTAGTTGTTAAACCACTGCCTAATTGCCTGTCCCTCTGTGTGCGGCCCTCAGGTGGAGCGGATTGTGGACAAGAGGCGGAACAAGAAGGGTAAGTGGGAGTACCTGATAAGGTGGAAAGGTTATGGAAGTAAGGAGGACACATGGGAGCCGGAGCATCACCTGCTGCACTGTGAGGAGTTCATTGACCAATTCAACAGCTTGAGACTGCACTCACACAAACGGCCCAAAGCTCCAAAAAGTCGCCAGGAGCCCATCATCAGCAGCAGCCACCCATCTGCAACTGAAAACTCCAGAGCTCGGTCTGAGGCCCGAAAGAAGAAAAGGACTTGTGGGCCAGCTGTTGGGGTTAGAGTAGGAGCTGTTCTAGGGATTGGAAGTGGAGGGTCAGGACACAATCAGAAGCAGAGGAAGGTGGGTGTAGGACCTGGGAAACATGCTTTAGGAATTAGCAAAGCCATGACGTACAAGGCTCCTCCATCGGGGGGACCTCACTTTGTCCCTCCTGTGAGGGTTCCTCATAATGGACTCCAAAATGGGGAGATGGAGACTCTTGTGTACAGGACAGCAAGATCACATAAACAACCTTTGGACAGAGTGGATGGAGAACTAGGAGATATGGATACCACTGGACAGCAGTACACCACAGAACTAGGTAAGTCACTAAAGGGATAATCTTTAAGATTTCAGGCCCACTTGATTTGGTAATACTACGGGTCACATAGTTCTGGGGGCAGCAAGATAAAACTATTGTTGCTTTAGTAAGAAAGTCATGCAATAATTGACCATTTTCCATCATTCTGTGAGCAAATGCGATCTGATTTTATACTGCACATGGCATGAGTCTGTGGACGGCAGACAGAGTCGATTACCTCATTGAGAAGTTGTGTGCAGCGTGTCGCCTGCAGCTCTTCGTCAAACAGCTCACTGTGGCTGCTCCTTCTTGTTCCTTTACTTGCTCCAATATTTTAAACTGATCGATGGTCAAAGCATGCAGAAAAGGACTGTTGTCTGGTTGTGTAGACGCATTTTTGATGTACAGTAATAATAGACTAGAAGACTTACTAGCAAAATCATTGCATCCCCTGTGACTACTAAATAACAAAAGTCATCTTGTGTTTTGCAAGTTCATTCCTTTTAATGTGAAGCTGCAGCAGTAGGAAATGTTCAGTTTGCATTAGCAGTAACTTCATACTGTATTTTTTCCCTTGAATGTTGCCATCCAGTTCATAATATTGCAATACTTTCATCTCAACAGTATGTCATGCAGTTGACGGTAGGTATTTAGATAGAAGCGATCATTTCAAAAACATTGCATGTGTGTGACCGATATTTGTCCTTTAAGCTGCCTTTAATGAACACCATCTCCCATAAGAGACCATCACAGGTTAAAATGCGTCTGTAACTATGCTGAACAATGGCTGCAAATGACAATTACAGACTAATGGTAAATGCTCAAGTGAAATGAAAATGAAATATGACAGTAAGACAAGTAGAGAGGAGTCATCAAGTCGACAAAGTGGCTCGGTTTGAGGTCATACCAGACCAGGTGAAGCTGTAGACGTATGCATGCCCAGATTCAGACGATAGTTGTGACTACGTCCAGGGCCGGCTGTACCTCACAAGGTATCAGCTAATATGCATTTTAATTAGAACATTTTGATAACCCTGTGCAGTGGTTATTAAGATAATGTGCTGTTGATGATAGTGTTTTGGGAACCCCTTGATACACTGACAAAATCAAAAACTAGTTGCACATTATAAGATTACTGGAAAGGAAAAAGCTGGTGGCGTTTGCTATTTCTAAAACCGCTTGACAAAAGAGGCAAGCTGAGTGCAGTTAGTTTAGACATTTCTGTGATAAAAGCATGATAGAGACTTCTGAGATTACAGCTAAAAAGGGAAATAATTTACACTAGGAAAGGGTCTTGGTGGATATATGAAATTGATATTATGAGAGAAAACCCGCTTGCAAATCATCATGGGAGCTGTAGTTTTTTGTATTTGCAGCTTTGAAATCTATTTGTGTTTTTGTTTAGTTTTTTTTTAATGAAAGAATTGCTCAAAAACAGATTGTACTGAGTTACAGACACTTGTGGCCAACACCAGCCATGTAGTTCAGTTTGGTTTTAATGGAAAATTGACTAGAGAGTGGACCTTTTAACATAGATATGAATTATACAGGTACTGAAAAGTTCCTCCCAGGAACAGGAACAGGCAACTACATATTATATTGACACGATTCATTTTAGATTGCACACAAATTATATCATATATAGTATATTAAATTATATTACCATGATGAGTATATCTTGTTACATGATAGATAGGTAGATAGGTAGATTTAAATGCTTATAAAGATAAATACAGTATAGGCCTATTTTTTTATACTGTATTGACTTGTGCTGACACACAGCTCTTCAAGCTCTTACTATGGTTCTTTACTACAGCAGCAGCTGATAACACCTTTGAATTTCACTCATAGGTCACAGTCCAGGGCTGCGCCACTATAGTTAATCATTACATATGTTTAAAAAAGTCATCCTGGCTTCATAAACAGAACAACCAGATGAGCATGGTTGGGTTTTTTTGTTTGTTTGTTTTGGGTTTTTTTTTACCATATTTGAATGACAAAACATGTCAGCTGTAAAATTTATATGGAGTCTGTCCATTGACGCTGACTGTTATACCTGTTAAAAGCATATTTTGTCCTCTGTTGTGGGTGCTGGAAACCTTTATTGTTCTGTTTAGATAACCAGACGATGCAGAATGTGTTGGTGATGGTTTTGTTGTTATTGCCCAGGTTATCCAGTGACTTTAACTGATGGCTGTAGTGCACTATAGTGCACTTTCAGGACCAACACCAATACTAGGTCTACCAGAATGTATACTTGAAAATAGAAATTTTCCATAAAAGTTGTATGGAGTCAGTTGTTCTCTCTTTTCAAGCCACCACAACCGAATTATTCGCTGTATTGTATCATAAAGAGTGCAGTGAGGGAAGAGTATCATTGTTTTTCTGATGTGAACTCTGTGTGAGCATCTGAGTTTCTGTTTTACTGTTTATTGTATCTTGTATGGGCTGATTTTATATGGCTGCTACCTTGGCCAGGTCTCTCTTGTAAAAGAGATCTAAATAAAGGTAAATAATAAATGAATAAATAAATAAATAATTATTCAATGGTGAGGCCTCATCTGAGAGCTTCTGTACGTGAGAACATTAGAGCCACCAACTTAACCTACCGGTCTGGCAGCTATTATGGATCCTAATCTCCTAATCCTCAAAAGACTACTCCGGTCAACTCATTCAGCACCATCAGGTCCACCCGGTAACCTGCTATACTCGCAGAGGGTGACTCTCTGATTGTCAACTGTCCATAGAGGTCATGTTTATTATTTAAAAAATAGAATAAAATAAAAAAAAACAAGCATATTTAGCAGAGTATTGTAAGAATGTATGCCAAATTTTTCTTTGAATAGCAGCAACAAGGTGTTCATGTCGTTTTAGATGCCCGTTGAATTGACCTCTCTCCATTTAACATTCCCTTCAAATACCTCTTTTACTACATAATAAGAATTGCCTGTAGGAGATACCAACTCGCACTGTCATTATCCCATTACCTTTGATGCATATGGACAAATCAACACCTGCAATGACATGAAAAATTGCAGGAACGAAGACAGGAGGCTGCAAATTTTTACCACAGTGATTGAGATGCTGGTATCTGTGTGACACTCAGCTAGTTAATGGTGGCACCAGTTGCAGACAGCACCTCTTAATTTTGCACAAATTTAAAACATTGTGTTGTCATATCTCCAGAGCACTCAAAGTGAGACCAAAGCCTCTGTCTCTTGTCCTGAAACCATTTCAGAGCACTGCTACGATCTATCCAGGCCTATCTCTGTTCATGGTCTTCCTCTGTAGAATCGAATTGAAGCAGACTCATAATTTGAAAATCGCTGTTAATTAAATTTTGTATTGCAGAGTCAAACTCCTGATGATTCTGTTTGTTGGAGGAACTAGCTTCAATTTATTTCCCCCTCTATCATAGAGGGATTTGAGGCACAAGGCAAGCACATTTATGCCTTATACCTCAAATCCCTCGACCCAGACATTTTACAGAATAGTTGAGCAAGAAGCACTTCTCTCTTAAATTTCAGTCAAGATAAAGGTTTGGCTAGAGAAGAACTTTGAACAGACTCAATAGTTAAGAATTCAGTACATCCAGAACATGTCAGACTGCAAAGATGAGGCCTATATTAGCAATTAATTGATGAACATGAGCTCTTGAACTGAATTTGATGTCCAGGAATGAGCATAATTGTGTGAAGTGTAAACATGCCGTAATTCCTGTATTCTGTGTACTCGCCTAAAGTTCATAAAAAACAGTCAGTTATGCTCATCAGTTTCTTAAACCGTTTATTCAGAAGTTTCATTATAAAAAGACTTAACATTAATAAAGTTACCTAATGATATTATTCTGGCCACCTCAGAAGTGAAAAGCCTGTGCTCTGGAGCATTATCTAAGAGACCACAATGAGGAAGCACACACATTTATTTGTGGGATTGCTGCTTTGGTCCTTAAACTGAACTACTGCTCCTTCAGTGGTGATTTTGCTCCTACAAGGCAAAGTATCTTTTGAAGTGGGATTGTGTGCACCCACTATAGATGGCGGTCAGCACGACTCGGTTTGTAGAAGCAGACAGAAGTAGTTTCCCCATCAAAAAGGGCTATGTAGCATACACTTAAACTGATAACCTGAACTATCCCTTTGACACTAACAGAAACCCCCTCATTCACAAAATCTTCAAATGGTTCGTGCGGTTTTGCATTTTCTTAGAGACTAGCAATGAGTTCAGTGATTTTGTTCATCTCCTCAACAGTTTGAGCAGGTTCTTAGATTCTCAGTTGAATCATAAACGTGTGTCTTTTTTTGATATGTGGACTAGATTATGCAATTGTAGCATCATCACGGTGTTATATCAAAAAAGCCTACCCAAGAGTCAGTTCTATAGGCTCACTCTAACAAATGATTCGTCGATAAAGCTGCTGCAAGAATAAAACACCTTTTGCACAGAGGCTGTTCTTATATAGTGTATTGATGAGGCTTGCCAAGTTGCATTTTCTAAATCCCAGCCTGAGCTTTTTCAAGTGTCCAAAAAGATGAAAGTCACTCAGTCTTCTGCATCATCACTTGTATTCGCAAGAGCACCATTCTAAAACACTGGCTTATGTGGGCCTCTGATTCAGCATTAATCCATCATATAAAGGATCCTCCCCTTCTTGACTATAGATCCAGTCTGCAACAAAGGCAACGCCCTCAAAACGTCACTTCTGGTGAAGCTGTGGGGGAAAACAAACCATTCCCCCAGCCCACTATACAGGGAATGCGCAGCATGCAAACTTAATTGTTTGCGCTAGTCGGGAATGACACTTCAGGCCATTGTGTTGGATCATTGACCCAGTCTTTCAATATGTAAAGACAACAATCTACCCTGATTGTATTGAGCTTTTTTAATATATAGATCTTTGTCAGCATTTATAAGCGCCTCAGAGTAAGACATGACAGCAGACTAGCATAGACAATGAAGTTTAAATGCCGGGCTTTTCCTGTATAGCAGGCTGGGGGAATGGTTTGGTTTCCCCCACTGCTTCACCGGAAGTGACATTTTGTGGACGTTGCCTTTGTTGCCGACTGGATCTATAGAAGAGGTCCAAACTTATGCAACAAGCTAATGCAGGCCAACATTAAGACAGGTCCAAAACAGACTTTTTTTTTTAGCTCATCTGAAAGATGGGAATTATTCATGTGGCAATTAAATCCAGTGCCACAACACATGGAAAAATCTGCTTTTTAGACATCCAAGATCAGGCAAAACTTTTCCTCTTCGGGGTTTTATCAAATGCAGCAGAGAAAATGTTATTTATTCATTAAAATATGCGCAGGCGTATTGCATACTGCCAGTGATAAATCTAAATGTGCAGAAATCTCTTCAATCAATTCTAAGTTTCTTTGTGTAAAAATGCCCAAAAATAGTAGAGGGTAATGTTGACTACGTTGCAAATATTAAAAATCTGCTCTGTGTTTGGTTTTTGAGCCAGAAATATTAATGCAATCAATAAAAGTTCAAATTCAATGGATCCCGCAGTGACAGCTCAGATGTCATGCAGAGAAAACACTGTCAGATGACACAAAAAGAGGTGAACGCTCTCTTGGCACATTAGTGACATGCCTGCCAGCTGTAAGTGTCCAGACAAAAGCAAGTATAGAAAATAACACATTCAAAATATTTTTCAACAGACTCTCTACAAACAACAGTCAAACACTGTGCATGTAGATGTGTCTTTCTCCATTTAATGTTCCTCAAAATGATAAAGAATTTTAGTTGTAAATGAAAGATATTTTAGGGTTAAGAGTCATGTATTGGTAGTTTTACTGTCAGACATTTCATGATGCAGTTGCATCATAAATGATGTAAGTGCACATTTTTTATTGGAAATCGAGTGTGCAGTAGTTTTTCAGCTTTCCAAACCTTGTTTTTATAAACAGAGAAACTTTAGTTTAGAAAAACATGAAATAAAGTCACAACAGATTTGGTTCAAAGAAAGTGCTCTTTTTAGGAAGTTTTGCACTGTTTTAACTATCAGACAAAACTTGCCTGGTAGCTTTTGTGTGTGTCAAAGCATGTAAAAAACATTGTCTAATTATATGTAATCGACCACATTATGGTAAATACCTGCTCACAGTGCTGCTGAGCCGATCGATGCTGGTTGGAGTTTCCACATCAGATATGCAAATATATTGTATACCAAGTCAAATTAAGCTCCATGAAGTTCTTTATCACCAGTCTGTCTCAAAGAAAAACAAGTCACTCAGTCACAGAGCTTTTATAAAGTCTCCAGTTTAACCACATTATCTAAACCACTGGTTTGCAAGATCATTTTGCTGTTTGAAAATGTTAAAATGAAGGTTAGTGTTTTCCCCAAAATGTTCTTTGTGGACATCTCTTACATTTTCAAAACTGCCTGGTGCACCTTTGACACACATGCACATAGTTTATTGTGGCATTGGTGCTTCTTAATGGACACAATTACTTGGTGTGTTGGAAAGTTTCTCTAGCAGTGTTGCTGCATTTCCAGATCTCAGCAATAAAAGTGACGATAGAAAACGTTATCAAGACTGATGCCAACCAAGAAATACTTTATTTAAATTGATTTTTTACAATTAATATTGTAGGTGATGTTTCTGCCATGGAGGTGTTTTGACCATCAGTCTCATCCGTCAGTATCTAATGTCTTGCAGTCATGGAAGACAGATTGACCTGTGTTGTCATCCCTCTTCTGTGTCAGGCTCGCCTGTGGCCAACGGCAAGATGCATCTACACAGCTCAGTAAAGCGGAAGTTGGGCGAGGAGAAAGGCTACGTGTTCGACAAGCGGCTCAGGTACAACGTGCGACAGAACGAGAGCAACTGTCGATTCCGAGACATCGTGGTCAGGAAGGAGGAAGGTTTCACGCATGTCCTGCTCTCCAGCCAAACGACAGACAACAATGCTCTGACACCTGAGGTGAGAACGAGAATATATACATACCTGCGTTTCTCCCTTTTGTATGTGTATCAATTACCTGCGTGTAATTATGTAAATTTTTAATTGTATTCCAGTTGACATGGAGCTGGAATTAAAGTTTTCTCATTAACTGTTGTAGAGATGCCCTAGATCTGTTCACTAACTCCCAAACTGCCCCAGGGACAACTTTTGAAAACTGTGGTTATATTTGACAGCTGCCAGGTGTGAATATGTTTGGCTGCATGAATCTTACAGGGCATCGCTGAAAGGGAGTGTGTATACTCAGCAAGAAGGTTAGGACATAGCTCTTGGGCTCTGTCCTCAGTACTGACACAGAGTTTCCTTTAAACTGCCTCGTGCCAAACAGTGTTTCTACAAGTAGAGCAATTAGGGGTACATATAATCCAGCATTATGCCATCTGTTGTTATTGCAGAGAAATGTCAGAAATTATGCTGCGAGTTCATAGATGGGAGCATTATGTAATTATTCTTCAAGAGAACTGGAGACCTGGTGGTCAGATTTCCAGTGATTTTCACTGCTTGCTATGTAGAAATAACACAGTGTTGCCTCTCTCTTTCGTCCAGGTAGTGTCAGATAATTTGTATTAAACAGGCCGCTTGCAAGAAGACATACTGTATCAATATTTAAAACATTAGCAAGACCAAAATGTAATATTTATTTAATTTAGAAACAGAGCCCAAACAATTGAACAACATTAACTGTCGCTCACTTACTTCAATACAAAAGCCACTGTTAAAATGAAATAATACTTGCAAAAACCCAGATGATCCTAGTTTTTAGTAAATGATTAATAAATTGCAGATTTACGGTAACACTGAGCACATGTAAACAGGATCTTGCTACTGTATTTTTAGGAGCTCTTTTGATTAGGTCTGATGATACACCAGCTGAGTCTTCTCTATGGGCATAATCTGTGTCAAGCTGTGTTCACGGGCTTTTGACATGTTTTCTCACAGTCTCCTCAGCAGTGTTGTCGATCACCCATGCCAATCAAATTCCCTCCCAATAAAATCAACATCCACTGGTAGAAGACTACAGCCTAAATCAGGAGTGGTGCTGTGATTTATCATCTATCACAGTGATAGATGGGATGTATGAGTTCTGTCAATGTCTTTAATTCTAATATCTAATATCAGATTTAACACAATACCTTTTTTCAGCGTGGCATACATTATGGTAGGGTATATTCTGTATTTTTGTTATATATATTATTATAAGTCTATAAGATATTCTCAGAAAACAGAAAGCAGACTGTTAAATAACGCTGGTACGTGTCCATCTGCAACACTGACTGCAGTTTAATGGCTCACTGCTCTGATGCTGTAGCTTCTTGCATCATGGTGATCCACTTGTAAAATTGGCTGGCTGCAGGAGCGTACGAGCCTGTGATTGGCTGCTCATTGCCACACTCCAATCAACAACAAGCTGCTCCATTTAAATATCCTCTGGACGTATTCAGTAACTTGCTTTCACAGCTCAGTAGAGGCTTTCACCAACTGCACTCCTGAGTGTTAGTCAGTCTGTTCGCTTTGCACTGAGCACTGTGACACTTTGTAACCTTCTGTTAAATTTGGTATCATTTATGAATTACTATGTTGCACCAACAGTTTTTAAATATGTCAGAATGACAAATGGGTTTTTGTTTTATCCATAAATGCCTTTAAATTTTTGATAAATGGCCAAAACTTCATAATTAATATACCTTTATGTTATATTTACTGATTGACTGCACTGGCCGTGTCATTTAGTTGTATATTTATAATGGAGGCCTTTGCTGATACACTAATTAAGTATATCATAAAGACAGGTTTATTAAGTTATAAACATTTTCAATCTTAATCTATTGTGAGCTGACACATTTTCAATAAATGAAAATCATTTAATGTATTAGTTTTGCAGATCCCTCAGAGGTCCATTAGTATAACAGCAAGTTCGGCCAAAGAAATTGTCATGGATCAGTATCACAGTCCTCCACCTCTGGCTCCTAAATCCAAGCAAACAGGATTTTCCTCCCCTCAGACTGTAGGATGCGTCTTAGATCTTCCACAGGGGGTGGTGCTGGCTTTGATACTGCATCGTGTGCACGCTGGCCTGTACTCCACAGACGCTGAAGTGGCCTAAACTGCGTGTGCACATGTGTGTGTACTTTCATGTGTGACAGTAAGCCCGTAAGCTGTGGGCTTATCAAACAGCTCTGATAGCTCCTTCTCTGTCTTTCGGTCTTTGAAGCTGCACGAACAAGAGAGTCTGCGGATGTGCTCACTGAATGGCTTTCGCTGAGGAAATCTTCAAAAATATCCCTGTGCATTTTTCATCCGAATGCTCGATGCTTCCTTCCTGTCACCTCTCTGGCCGAACATACAGCATCTCTCTGCATCTGCGCTGTACTGCCTATACTTATCACATTTTAACAACTTTATCAAGCAGCCCACAATCTGTCACAGAGGGAGTCTTGAAGTTATATTATGACATATGAGTGAACATAAGCATTTGACATTTTCTTTTTTCGGGATATGACCGAAATCTGTTTGGAAATTGCCCAGATCTTGACATATCATAGAGCCCCAATAGGCCTTTTTCACAGCAGACATTTAGACTTGTAATAGCAGAAAAGTTACGGGTGTTGAAAATGTCGGACTTTGGTAGCGCTCTTTCTAGATGCCTTGATTGCGTATCTCTATGGCATGTACATTGTTTTATAATAAATATATTGCAATGCAATGTGTTGCATTTTTTAGACGCAGACATAGCAGCCTGATGGTGATGATGGTGATGATGATGCAAAAATGTGAATGCTTTCGAGTGGAAGCTACCGAGTGTCTGTTCTACGTGGAGCAGCGAGTGCGTGAACGAGAGAGTTGTTTCGGATACAGCCCCATAAAGAGACAAGCCGTTTCAGCTTTGAGAAATCCAAGAGTGCCCTAAAGGAAAATGCTCAAAAGAAAACCCCATAAAAAAAACAAACTGATAACTGATGCACAGTCATGCAAGTCTCTTTGTTGTGGAAACCACCTTTGTTTGTTTACAAATGTCCTGGAGGCCTCCGCTCGCTGCACACGAATGTCACTTTGACTGTTCTCTTCTCCCTCTCTGTTTCGCAGACTGGAACCAGCATCTGCCTATCTGCGCTTCATGTATCTGAGCAGGATTTTAAATCACCTCGCTAGAATAACATCACGCACACACACACGCCCATAAGCCACATTCAGTTAAAACTGGGGACAGATTATGTGCTTGGTGAGACAAGGAGAATTAAGTTCACTTTGAGGTTGAATGGTTAATATGGGTCAGGGGTGATAATCTGATTAAAATGCAGTAATAGAGGGTGCAGATTGACTGCAGACAGTGATGTGGTGGTGGGGGTGTTAGGGGTTTCCAGACGACTTCTTATCAGGTCGGCTGTCTGACAAAGGCCAAACACTGTCTGTTGATGCTGAATGATGGACCACTGAATTTGCAGAGTGAAACGTGACTCACAGACCGGTATATTCGTCCCATTTGGTGGTTGACCAACAATTTTTGTTTTGGTCTTCCTTTTTCCTTTGACTATTCCACTGATTATTTGACTTTGAATTAAGAAAGAGAAAAACATGTATGCCTTTTCTTACAGCTCATGTAAACTTTGTTGAAAAACGTTGTTGTTTGCAGATGTTGTGGTGAAATAGGACATATATTGTCAAACAGAGAGCACTTGCAAAATTACGTTAAGTAAGATAAATAAAACCTCTGGACATACTTGACTTAAACACCAGCACTTTTAAAACTGGATCCTGAAAATCTATGGTTCCTCCATTGAAAATATGTTTATCACATGGTGCCTAGTTACGCTAGATGAATAGCACTATTGTAAATGTACTTTTCCATAAGCTGTCAGCATTGTAGGGATGGAAATAAGCATTCTTGCATTCCCAGTGTCATTACTCAGGTCTTTCTGTCAAAAGTTTTCAGCCTTACTCTTAGGATTCAATATCTATATTTGATGTTTTTTCTCAACCTTTCTCTCTTCTTGTGTCTGGTGAGTTTAAAAAAAATAACAGATATTTCCTTTTCTTCCTCCTCAGATCATGAAAGAAGTGTGTCGAGCTCTGGGTAATGCAGCTGCTGATGACAGCAAATTATTATTGCTCAGCTCAGTGGGGACTGTCTTCTGCAGTGGCCTGGAGCCGTCATACCTGATTGGGCGTCTGTCCACTGACCGCAGAAAAGAGAGCAGCCGCATCGCAGATGCCGTACGGTAATGAGAAGCCTGTCCAGTATAAACACTGACTTTCTCATAGCTTATCATGAGACATGACCGAGCTGGTGCTGATCAGTGTGTGACCCCTTTAGGGACTTTGTCTTGGCATTCATCCACTTCAAGAAACCCATTGTGGTGGCAATAAACGGGCCTGCTCTGGGCTTAGGGGCCTCCATCTTGCCCCTGTGTGATGTGGTGTGGGCCAGTGAGAGGGCCTGGTTCCAGACTCCATGTGCAGCTCTCCACCTCACCCCCTCTGGATGCTCTTCCTACACCTTCCCTCAGATCCTGGGCGTAGCTCTGGTGGGTCCTGTCAATATCAAGACTTTTGGCGAATTTCACTTGGTTTAGTATGACTCCTCTTAAAACTATCTGATTAGGCTGTGCTCATTCAAAGTGGATTTTATGACACATTTCTGTCCCTAATGGCAGGCCAACGAGATGCTGTTCTGTGGAAGAAAACTCACAGCGCAAGAAGCGTGCAGCCGAGGCCTGGTGTCACAGGTCTTCTGGCCAACCACGTTTAACCAAGAGGTGATGCTGCGTGTGAAGGAAATGGCATCATGCAATGCAATGGTAGGTCCTGATCTAGACAATGCAGGTGGCAACGCGTTCTCTTGAATATAACCACATGACGCTCTCCCCTGTCTGTGTGTGTTTCAAAAGGTTTTAGAGGAATCCAAATGCCTGGTAAGGAGCATCCTCATGTCAGTCCTGGAGGAAGTCAACGAGAAAGAGTGTCAGATGCTGAAGCAGCTGTGGTGTTCAACCAAAGGACTCGAGGCGCTCTTCAGTTACCTGCACAACAAGGCGTATGAGAAGTGATCAGGGGTCATCTATAGAGGGACACCCAAATTGAAGGAGAAATTACATTAAGGGTCTCCGTCTATCAGCAGATTGGATTCACTGAAGTTCTGTTTGCTCAAATGTCTACCAACTATTCCTTCATGATCATCTCTCGCAAAGCAACTTGTTTTTTGTTTTTTTTTAATTGGATCTATCCAGATGTTTACTCTCTAGGAGTCAAAGAGCAAAGGGCCAAATGTGCATTGCTTAAATAAACACTGAGGGAGGTTCTTCAGGGAGGTACAGAGTGTTTCTGTGCATATGTGCGACTTATGTGTTCAGGAAATCATCAAGATGTATGAAATCGATGCGTGTCTTATAGCACATGATAATTTGACAATAATATATGTTAATATATATTTATTTCAAGTGTGTGTTTCAAGAGTTGCTTTCTGTATATGAGATGCATTTTTTTCCAGGATTTTCTTTGGTTGCTTTGTTTTCTGTTGTAAAGGATAAACCAAAGTTTGCATGGGGACACGGTCTCTTGCTCCTTACATGCACATTCCATCCTCTCTGCATGGAAATAAGGAAACTGACCGCAAAAAGCTCTTTCCTGCTTATACATGTCAGTGGGTCAGATTCACCGACTTCTCCAAACATGTATTCGTATGATTCGGCACAAAAGATCATGAAACATGAAGCACTCTGCAGAATTTAAAGAAACTTGTTTTTTTTTTGTTTTTTTTACTCACTCAGTTCATTTTTCATACTGTAAAAGTCTTTATCACAAAGAACAGACAGCTTCATCATCATTATCACAATCACTAAAAAATTGCCTCGGTTAGATAAAATCAAGATTAATGATCATGTGCTAATGAGCTTAACTGTCCGGTGATGGTGCATAAGCACATGAAATAGCATCCTCATACTGTCAACATCCATCCGTCTTTAGTTATTTTCAACCAGCAACAAAACAGAGCAAGAGTTTCATTTAACTTTTATTTATACAAATCTCATCGAGGTCGGGATTTTAATTTCAAGGGAGACCTAGAGTTGTTTCTTTTTACAAATCAGAAAAACAAGTGGAAATGGCAAACACTGGAAGTCTCAGCACTAAAGATACAAGGGTGTCTGTTCTTAATCAAATGGCATTTTGGCATGAGCACAAAATGACTCCAGATGATTAAATAAATTGTTGGCACATCACATCACATAGAAGGATTAACAATGGATTGTATCCCATTTGTTTGAGCTAAATAGTAAGTAGCCTTCGCTGCAGTACTGTGGTGGTTCATATGTACGACATGGCTTCCAGTTGTCAGTGCAGATAGTAACTGTGTGAAATGCGTGATTGTTTTTTTTAATAATTATTTTGCAAAACATCAGATGAACATGTCGATATTACCTGACAGTTATTTCTTAGCTGTGTATATTTTAGAGCACACAAAAGTGAAGATAATTGCTTGGTCCTCAAGTAATCATGTGACTACACTAATTGTCAGTGATCAATATTGTGGAAATGCAACAGTTGTGTAGCCGGAGTCGACTTTGTCGTTATCTGCATGTGATGATTTAAGATTAAAAGAAATTTTATATTGCAATGTGTATTATATTTAGGGATCTATTTTGTTTTACCAAAAAAGAAATGTAGGTCTGTGAAAATTGTTTTGTAAAACTCAGAAGATATTTGTCCATTTTTCGCAGTTGTACACATGCAGTGCAGAATAATATATAGAAAATGTAGACTGTTGTGTGTAACTAATTGCATGTAATATACTGTACATATAAATGTGTTGCCTGTCTGAATACCTTGTATTCCAGGGTATGTTTTGTACCAGCATTGTAAGTATTGTTAGAAATGGTGCAGTTTATTTTTGTATTTATTTGAGACAACTGTTTGGATGTGCAGTGCCATGTGGTCTCCTTTGCTCCAGAAGCACCTCGACTCTGTCCGTCACCCTTTTAATAAAATGGGTCAGGAAAGCAAATATACAATAATTTCAAAACCATAACATGTAAACACTATTATCACTTGAATGTTTACCTTTTCAGTTGACATTATCATATTAAGTATTTTGTTGTAAATTATCAAAGGCATGCCAGATGATTTAATATATAATAATGTGCTTTACTGAGCTTTACAAGTATGAATGGGTGATCAAAAAAGACTCTTATTGTAGGCTATTTTAGATTTGTTGATTTCAAGGATATGACGTGTTAGTACTTCATTAGGTTATTTCATGATTTTCAGTCATCAGTTTTATTTCTTTCCGTTGCAGTTTGATTGCAGAGAATAATGGATGGTTTGATGAAGCATTTTTTGATTAAAATGAACAAAAACAACAGCATGCTTGCATCATAGTGCACTTAAATTTTTCCTTTTATCATAACTTGGGTCATATATAGTCAGCTACAGAACACAAAATCAAAATTGTAATATTTCCACAGGCAGTTTGGCAGGTTTGTGACCAAAAACTCTGTTAGGTTTAAATAATAAAAGGAGGTTGTTGGTATCTGTTATGAAAGGGGTCCCTACATTTACTTCTTCAAGTGTAGTCCTCGTCTGCTGGTGAATAACAGTTAATATCCCCAGTTCTTGCTTGGCTTTAGGGTCCCAAAGAGAGGTGAGGT
>JBCAUF010000001.1:18031290-18041357 GCA_038406115.1 Haemulon aurolineatum | reverse complement strand
TGAAGTTGGGCTAAATTTAAAAACATTTTTAAAAAATTGTGATTCTTGGTACATGTAATCTAATTTCTTATTTTTCACTTAACCGGGTTGAAATTTGTACTGAACATCCAAGAAACCCTAAGGATAAGTTGCAATATGTGTTTATGTAAACTGTTATTGCAGAGCGTTTCATAGTGATCAAATTAGATAAATCTTGGAACCAAATTTTGATTCAGTGGAGTATTAATATAGTTGTGTCCCACAAAAAAGTTAATTGTTAATTTTCCCAAAACTAATCTAAGGGATTATCTTAGTTTTTTTTGAAATGGGAAAATGTTAATCATCATTTTAGGTAAAATTCAAGATGCTATATTCCTTCATATTTGAATAATGTTTAGAAAATAGCGAAGTGTTTATATTTTTCACTGGCTAATACGTAGTATGCTATTACATTCACTGCTTTTATTTTATATGTTAAAATGTGTTATGTTATTTTATATACGACCACTATATTTGTACTATGTTGACTTGCATTTCTCATTGGGTTCAGGAAATGTATTATAATATTTTTAATTATTATAATTAATTGAAATTAGTTCTTGAGCTGGACACATTAATTCACAGTTTCAAGCGTTTTTCAACATATTTCTGAGATTAATATTTGTCCAGTGTGCAACAAACCAAGTCATTACAAGCTGTAACTTGCAAATTTCCTGAACCAAATGAAATGAATTAATGCTCTGTGTGTTGTTTTCCACCCACCATTCACATTAGCATTTGTCCTCTGAACCCTTGGAGTGTAAAACACTGAGCAAAACTGCCCTCGTTTCCCATTTTTCTCTACATGATACAGTGGACTGTTTTGATCACTAGACATAAAAAGGCTTCCTGTCACTTTGTTTTGGGTTGGTATCTTGTGAAGTTTTTCACTTTATATTATAATTATATGCAATATATTCTTTGATCTTTTCCAATGTAGCACTTCATGAAGATGCATGCGGAGAAGAAACACAAGTGCTTCAAGTGCAACAATGGCTACAGCACTGAGTGGGACTTGAAGAGGCACATAGAGGACTGTGGGAAGACGTACCACTGTACATGTGGCTGCCCATATGCTAGTAGGGCTGCACTGCTCTCGCATATCTACAGGACGGGTCATGAGATCCCTACAGAACACAGGCACGTACATGCATAGCCCAGAGTGATTTAATGAAACTGTGCTTTAGGTTTGGCTGACGGTAAATTTGACTGCCTTTCTCTTTGTTTCTTTTCAGAATTCCTCCAGTGAAAAAGCGAAAGTTGGAGAAACTGTTAAGTGGTTCTGAAAAGGTTAAGATCAGTGAGCCAACCTGTCAGATCATGTCCGCTAGTAAAGAGCTGACAGAGACTGCTCTCCCTTCTGATACAGCTGTTCATATCCAGGACGCAGCCAATCAGACCTCCAACCCCCGGAAGAGCCTCCAGAAGTTGCTCCTGCCAAAGCCCAAGATGGCTTTGGTCAGTGTTCCTGTGATGCAGCTGGCCCACCTGCCCGTCCTCCTTCCATCTACAGACAGCGGCTCTCTGAGGTCTGTAGTGCTGGCAGTGGACAGCCAAGGCTCCGTCAGCACCCTTCACCTCCTGCCACAAGCCACGGGAGCTGTGGTACCCCAACTTGACGCTAAGAGTTTGGGTTTCAAGGACAGCATGCCTACTTCCCGCTCTAGCCTGGGGCCCATTAGCACAGGAGTGCAGGTCAGTTTGGACCCTGCAAGCACAGAAGACTCAGCCAGCAGCCTGGCGGGACAACGGGGTAGAAGCACATCCACCACCATCCAGACGGACAAGTCGTACTTGTCGAAAATGCCCACAGGCGTCGGGGTCGGGGAGGGAATAGGCTTGTGCCCAGTGGGTGAGTCCTCGGTGTCGTCTTGCTCCCAGACAGACATCAGCGTAAGTGCCCAAGTCCTCCTGCCAGTCAGTGTTGAAACCCAGACGTTCTCCTCCCGGGCCAAAGCCACATCCTCCATTGGAGCTCAAACGGACAGCCAGTGCATGAGCCAAATTCCTTGCTCCTCCTCATCTGTGCCCCCATACAAAACAAGACAGACACAGACATACTTTGCCATGACGCAATCAGAGGAGAAGGCTCAGGACCAGGCTATCATGTGCTCTGACCTATTTGGCAGTGACTCCCTCAGCGTCTCCACCCAGACGGCCCTGGACATTGATGACACCCTAGCTGCCGCGGGAAGCAGCATCTACGAGGACTCAAAGTCAGTAGGTGGTATGTGTTTTGGAGTGCAGACAGATGAGCTCAACTCAAACAACATGGCAGACAACCAGACCCAAACAATGACCTTGTTAAGTGACCTAGAAAACATTCTGTCCGACAGCATGTCGGGCCATCAGGTGCTCACCGAGGCCTCGGCAGGCTGTGGCTCAGGTCTGGGCTCTGTCCAGGAGCAACCCAGCGGCATTGACTTTGATTTTGAGGAGTTTCTCAACGCCGTGCACATCCAGACACAGACAGAGGAGAGTGAGCTGGGCGGTCTGGGTGGTGACACGCCACTGGAGTCTCTGGACATCCAGACCCAGACGGACTTCCTCTTGATGGATGAACTGGACCAAAGTGAGGGACCAAGTCGCACCCAAGCCAGCGACCTGGAGCTTTTTGATACACAAACGCAGACTGACCTCAATTTTCTCCTGAGCGCCGGAAGCCACATGCCCCTGAGCAGCATCCTCCGACACTCCAGCTTCTCTATGAGCACGGAGTCCTCAGACACAGAAACACAGACCGATCTCCCCTCATTTGCTACAGGCCTCTCTGCTCAGACCCCCGTCAGTCAGGGCGAGCACGGAAGGCTGTTGAACAGCACAGAGACGCAGACAGTGACCAGCCAGGCAGAAGGCCTGGGACACCTCTTCCTGACAAGCAACGAAACACAAACGGTCATGGATGACTTCTTGTCAGCAGACCTGGCGTGGAATATGGAGTCCCATTTCAGCTCTGTGGAAACCCAGACATGCGAGGAGCTGTGCGCTCTCTTTCAGAACCCGGAGAAACCAAACAGTTGAAGCCCTCTTTGTGAACCTGCCCAAGCCATTGCAGTACAGGTTTCTCATGTCTGCCTCTTGCTGTGAGAGGAACCAGTCTATGCTGTCCTCCAGCGGACCATAGTCTTAGCAGTAAGAAGTCTGCGAAAATATCTTTGAACATTCCACTGGAGACATCATGTCCAGAGCCTTTCCAGGTGTATATCCTGACAGCTCCGCTGCACTTTATTAGCTCAACGGGCATGAATTATCAGCTCCTGTGACAGTTTACATATTTATTTGCACATAAAGTAACATATTGTATGAGTCTTGTCTGAAATGCCAGTTTACTTCTATATTTCAGTGCATAACCACTGTGACTGGTTTTCACTGTTTGGTCTTAACTCGCAGTTTAAAAATGGCTACAACATTACATCAATGTTAGATCTGCACTTAAAAGGGATGATATCTTTAGCTGTGTGTGGCTCTCAAGAAAAGGCGGATAAAATTGTCACACCATATGACAGCTTTCAGATATGCATATACTGCATGACAATAAATTCATCTCTGCTGTACAGCAACGAACGTTGTGCGTTTAGTTTACATATGTTTGGAAATGTGCATGAAGCCTTCACTTGGTCAGCATCACAGAGGGATAAAATATCTATTCTCAGCTTGTGTATCTGATGGCTGCCTCCATTGATGTTGCCTTGTCAGTGGCAGCAAGACTTTAAACTCTCAATTACATCCTGCAAGCTTTGCAGCCAGAGGAAAACTTGACCAGTGAGAACCTTTATCGGCTTTATGTTTTCCAAAATAAAAGCCCACAAAGCCTTGAGCAATGAACGAGGCATTGCTTGACGCTGTTGAGATGCATCTCTGAAACATACCGTTACTCATACAGATGTGGCACAAGTAAAACTGAAATGTTTTTATGTCTTGTCAGTCGTTGCGCACCTTTCTTTGAAATGTGATTGTGAAGTATGATGTTGTGTAAACACTTTTTTTTGGTGTCTGGATCTCTATAGCTAAGCAGTCGGTTGTAGTCAGTAAGCAGACTAGGCTGTCATCGTCTTTGACTTATTCATTAGCTGAGTGTAAGTGTATACAGTAGCAGTACTCAGTGCTGAAGTGATGCAGTAATGTTACTGTACAGAAACACGTAGTGGATTAGAGCAAGGATTAGCATAGAGTTATTGTGTGTATTCACCACCACCTGATATTGACTGAAAGGAGTCTTGTCTTCTGTTAAAGTCGTCCGATTTTCCACCATTATCAATTGGACACGGTATTTTGATTAATTAATATCGTTTCCGCTCTCCAAGCGACTAAACTTCACGTTTTGATTTTGCTTTTCATCGTACAGTTGCACTGAGTTACCTCATTAAGCACAGGCACCACATGCAGACTATGTTCTACTAAGGAACCTAGAGCTATAGGCCTTGATTATTTGTCATTTTTGTTACATTGGTGCCTTAACCCGAGTATTAGCTTTGGTTCTGTTACAAGCAATTTGCTGCTTTATAATTATTATTAGAAATACACTAGAATATGTTTCAGAAAATGAACAAACACTGAACAATTGTCAGAATCCTTTCGGTCTTTGCATTGCATGTTTAATCCATCCTGTATCTGTATTTTCATTGTGGTTGCATGAACTGTTGGAATGTCCCTAATTGTTCACCATAGTTTCTATGGAAAGATTTCTGTTCTGTCACATGAAAATAATGCTATGCAGCATTTTATTGAATTAGTTTGAAGCCGTCTCACTATTTCTATGGACAGATGGTTAATGCTGTTACAGTTTATAGATGTGCGTAGGAAATGAAGAATGTACAGAACATGACACTGTGCCCAACATACTCTATTTTTTGCACCACTTCCAAACAGTTTTCCTCTGTTAACAAGGATTTTGACACTCATAAACGATTTCGAAACTTCTTCTATTGAGATTACCTTCTAGCTTGCAGTTCTTGAATTCAGATGAAGCAAAGTTGCTTCCGACTGGTTTAGTGGCACAGGGAAACGCTTTGCTTTTGACAGAGCTATGTGTAGAAGAAGCCTTGTCAGTCTCAAGTGTCCGTTACAGTGCTTTATTTTCTCTCTATTGGGAGTGCATGCAAATATTTTTCCCAGCATAAAATATTTGTTTTAGCAGAATTTGTGTTTCCGCTGCCTATATGTGTAGAGTTAATGGTTGCCTTGATTAATTGTTGAAGCTACACTACAGATGTTCTTAATAAACTGCTGGAAAGTGTACATTGTGTTTGTTGTCATTTATTATAGAAAAAAACATATCACTCAACCAATAGAAACTCCATAACAGGTGTGTTTGATCTTTTCACCGTGGTGCAGTGACATCTTACTGAATATAGATGTGCTTACTTCTGGCCTGTGCTGGATATAGCAACTGTTTTAAGTAATCATTTACATTGCTTCATTTACATGCACATTCAGGAAAGACAACAGCTCTGTCTGACACTGCAGCTCTTTTGACTAAAGAACAATCCCACTAATTGGATTATTTTTTTTATTTTGTAGGTCAGCTAAACAACAGAGGTAGTTTAATAAAGCATGGTCACAAGATCCTCCCAGTTGTGAATAATAGTGCAGTAATTGGCTGACCTTTGGAGAACAACATGACACACACACAGAGGATGTTCAGAGATCTCAGTTCAACTTGAGATTAGCAGATTCAGTAGTTTGGCAACAGTTTATATCATCATGTATAGTCACGGGCTACAGTTCAACACTTGAACACTAACGGGTGTGTAGCTTGTGGTTGAGGCTTAAATAGTAGAGAGGGCGAGGCAGGCACACTGCCACGCTTCTTATGAGGTAGTTGCACCATTGCTAGGTAACTAGAACAGCTGAGGAAGCACTCGTGGGAACTGGTGAGAATGAAATAAAGGCCCAAATGACACATAGAGCTTAATGTCTCAGTGCTATTATTGTTATAGTGAGTATGGTCTGAAATGCAACACCAGACTGAACATTAAAACAAATTAATAACCCCTGCAGTGAGTTAATTTGAGAAATGCCTCATACAATGAACTCATTCTGACAACTAACTAACTTTGATGGAAACACTGCATGATACAAAATAAAACAGGTTGTTTTCACTTGGTTGAACCTGAGAGTTTAGAGTTACTGCATACATAATCATCATTGGACATGTCAAACGTTTATTTCACATCCCTCATACAGCTTGAGCGCATACACAGTCTTGCTGGGCCGCATATGGGCTTGTGCTCCTGCTGCAGTGCCTGAGTGGAGGGCCTGTGCGAGGCTCTTGCCCACTGAGAAGCTGGTGCGGTGCACTGTATCATGTTTAGAAGATGGGGGCACTTGATACCTCTTGGGGACAGCGACACTTACAGCAGAGAACAAGTGAGGGTTATGCTGACATGTCCGGTATTTGGAGGTCAGGGCCGCAGAGGAAAGATCTGGGTTAATAACAGAGTCCACTCTTGTTGCTCTCGTCCCACTCTTCTTATCAAACATGGGAAAGTTCTCCTCTATGGTCTCTTCTTCTGAGGCTCTCTTGTCTCGGCACAGCCGGCCACTGACTCTCTGATGATCCATGTGTGGCGATTTAATCGGTGGCAAAAATGTGAAGTTTTTAATGGGAACCACTGCATTATTATTGGACCTATTGGTGTTTTTCTGAGCCTTACTGGGCCTGTTCTGCAAAGGAGTCTCTCTGAGCATCCCGTCCTCATCTATCTTTTCTTCCAGCAAGAGATTTGACATGTTTTTCCGCATCGCACCGAGGACGTGCCAATCCGAGGCATCTTTCTGCAGAGCTGCCACAGCAGCTTTACTCCAGGATCCTGTGTCCTGGTTTAACGGCATGGATTTCTTAAAGCTGTTTTGAGGGCCCGCACCAGGCTCACAGCGGTGCGCCGCAGTTCTGGCTGAGTCTTCATTAAGGACTGTTGGCCGAACGGATGCAGGAGCTGGGTTGTCAGCCTCCTTATGCTTTGGTTTCTTGAATGTCTTCTGAGTCAAAAGTATACAGCTCAGTGGAGCAACTCTGCCCCAACCTTGAACCTGTTTTATAATAAAAAGTGATAGTAAATTTTAAAACAATAGTCTTGATATATCTAAACAATAAAAACACTAAAAAGTCTAAATAATAACGTGGTGGAAATGATATTAAGATAGGCTATGTTATATCAACAGGTGGGAGAATAATTAGTCAGAAATAAAGGCAGAAGTTAAATTTGTCCTTTGCATTTGAAAATATAAATTAGGCTAAATCATTTATCTACTGACTCAAAGCTATGAGAGAGGGCACTTCATTAAAAGCAAAACTGCTACAACCTACTTAAACATTAACTAAATCAGATAAAGGCAGACAGTAAAACTGTTTTCAGTAACAAGATATTCATTCACTTACAGCTTCTTCCCAACCAGAGTAACAATGATACTCAAATGGCTCCAGTTCTCTGAAGAGGTCCTCCTCACTGATGTCTAAAAGGACATCAACATGTCTCCTCTCTGGTGTTTTGGACGGCTGCTCCTGTGTTGTTGTTGGTGGCGGAGGAGGCTCCTCGTCTGATCCCTTCACAGCCACTTCTTCTGAGGTCGCCATTGTGTGGTTATCTCGTGTACTTCATGGTGAAATCTACAAAAGGTCATTATAAGGATTGAATACCACAAGTAAGAGGTTATGGCTGCTTTGAGTCGAGTCAAAACAGCTGTTTTTAAAGTTTGAAACCTTGAAAACTCACCCAGACTTTGCTCAACTGCATGAAGCGATCGGATTTTTGTTCCTCAGGTTTCTACCACTGTCCATTCATTTCACACAGAGCTGCTGCTGCCGCTGCTGCTTTCTCTCTGCTCGGCCGTTTTTCACAAACACACAAAGTGCAGGAGGAGAAGCGGTGAATACCTTCAGAGCATAGACGAGCTGCGACGCCGTCGTCATGGCAACCCGTGGAGGCTTGAGCCCGGGAGCCGTGACGTAGCGGAAAGGGGGCGGAGGATCACATGCGCTACTACTAAATTCATGTGTGTGATGTAACAAATTTTCATATACACCGACTGACACTGTAAGCCCCTAAAAACGGTAGATGCACATGACAGCAGAATGAAATACAGTGAAATATAATATAATAGAGAGTTAGGATTAGAAACCGTCCGTGGCTGATCGGAAAAAATGTCTAAAATTTAATCTAAACGTTTTCATTTCTCTCCCGTGGACTGTATCATGTCGTTATGATAAGGCATCAGTCTGAAAAGGGGGAAGTTAGCCGGTTTATCGCTTGTGTGAGAGGAAACCATTTTGGTTAGCTGGAACATTCAGTTCTGCACGTATGCAGGCGTCAAACTCTGCTCCGCGCATGTTCACATCAGCTGCGTGTTCACCACAAGACGCAGACGAGAAGAGGGGGGTGTGCGCACTTTTCTCTCTTCACGCAGCGAGCTCACGGAAGCGGCATGTGTTGCCCGCACGCCGAAATTTTAAAGTGACCGAGCTTGCAGGCTTGCAGCTGGGCGAACTCTTCCATCCATTCACGGCTCGGACTATTGGTCCAGAGCTGCAGAGTGTCAGCTTCTGACGCAGCTGGAGCACCTATCGGCGAGGGGTGACGCTGACACCTGACGGCTCCGTCTGTCCACACGCCGCGCCGGTGCCGCGTCTTCGCAGTCACGACCACTTCAGTGCGCTGCAGTGCGGGATCTCTCTCGCGTTTTATGGAAGCGGAGTCTTCGCGCACGGTCGTCGTCATGCTGCCCCCAAAGAACTGCCTGCCCAGGAACTACAGCTGCATAGCGGGGCTGTTCGGCAGCCTGGCGGCGGCGAACCCGCGGCTCGACGACGGGGAGGATTTCGACAGGCTGAACGGCACCTGCGAGCCCAACGAGAGCCCCGTGGTGGACGAGAGACCGCGAGGCAGAGAGATCTTCCTGAAGCCGCCACAGAGTCCAAATCTGCGTCGCAGGTGCAAGTCGCTGCCCACACCCACCGAGAGGGCAAAGTTGGAGATCTCTCGCAGCAGGAGTCCAACCAGTCAGAAAAAGGTCCGGTTCGCCGACTCCCTGGGTCTGGAGCTCATTTCAGTGAAGCACTTTGATGACACAGACGTGCCAGAGGTGCCGGAGCGCATAATGGCAAAACTACCCAGAGGACCCCTCCCCCTGGATCACTTGGAAACCAAATTCCCCCGGGGCCCCTCTCAGTCTGTGTTCATGGAGTTGCAGTTCACCAACCCGGGCACGCTACCCGGCTTCGAGCAGAAAGTGAGGGAGGTGAAAGTCATGCTGGAGAGCGTGGAGGCGGACGAGTTCAGCCTGTCCGGGTTCGTGCGCGTGTTGAATCTGGCTTTCGAAAAGAGCGTGTCGCTGCGTTACTCCCTGAACAACTGGATCACATTCATGGACAGCCTGGCGTCCTATGTGCCCAGCTCGAGCGACGGCGTCACCGATAAGTTCCGCTTCAAAGTCGTCATGCCCACGTACCTCGACAACGGCGGCACGCTGCAGTTTGCGATTAAATACTGTGTCGGTGGCGAAGAGTTCTGGGACAATAACAATGGGAACAACTACAAAGTGCGTCGTCACCGGTTCAAGATGTCCCCACCGAGAGAATGGGAGAACGGATGGATTCACTTTATCTGAGCTTTTGTTCTCTGCAGTGGGCACACTGCGTGCGTAAATTGCGCGTAACTGATCCGGGTACCTTAATTATGACTGTAGCCTGTTAATGATGATTTTTTTTTAGTTTCTGCCATTGTCAGCTACACCTATACTGTGACACTGAAAACAAATTCCCAAATTCCTAAGTCAAATATTTGGCAACAGATTGAGGGGTGTGAAGACTATCGTACTGAGATTTTGATATAGGTGCCCGGTTTGTGATGCTGTTGTGATTTGCCTTGGTGTCAGGGCTCTGTACAGCTCGGTGCCCTTTGGGAGGGCATGTTCACGTTATGTAATGTAGAAGCACGTGCCACGGAAAACGTGCCGGGCAATGCCGACTTCGCGCATCACCGTTTTTTCCAGGAGATGCTGCGTATTTATTTGGTGGAAGCAAAGATGTTTTAAATTGTCACGGGTTTTTT
>JBCAUF010000001.1:17731373-17745278 GCA_038406115.1 Haemulon aurolineatum | reverse complement strand
TCTTGTAATTTCAATATCAGATATTATTCACCTCATGGAGTTCTCACAGTTTCTCCTCCAAACATCATATTGGACATTATTTTGACATATGTCTCTCGGAGGACATTTCAAGCAGAATCAACTACTTCACTGCTATACAAACAGACGACCGTGTGTACTCAATGTTTTTTTTTTTTTTTTTTTGAGGTTTCTCGCTGCTCATGAGTGGGCGTAGGGGGGGACATAACACCTTGGTCTGGAGCGCAGAAATCCCCCGTAGCACAAGGTAACTTGTGACTCTCCGGGTTTATTCAGCACTCCGTGTCTGCGTGTCTTTTTGGCGTGGGCAGCAGCTTGACAACCATGGCTTATGTCAGGCCATTTCTTGTAAATGCCCACACTTAGAAGAACAAGAGCTTCCGGAATTGGGCCAGCCTACCGGAGCTGCGGCGCGCTCATTGGTGAGAGGGAGGCGGCGCTGTCAAATCATCGACCGAGCTACTTCATTCATAACACGGCGCACGATAAACTTGATGAAGCACTAAATCTGACAGAGAGACGTCTATCAACATCTCAGGATATCACGCACAGGGGCAAAGAGCTCAGCTGTTTATCACACTGTAAGTGCTGTTACTTTCGATGCCGGTGAAAGTTGTTGAAGACCATTTATACATGTTGGCTTGATTAAAAGTAAATTATTCTGAGATTAAACGGAAAATATATTTTATGTGCTATACTAACTAATATCCTCCTAATTTAGGTACAATAAACAACCTTTCTTGGTCAAGATGTCAAACACGGGGGGTCGAAGACTGAAGCAGTGGCTGATGGAGCAGATCCAGAGCGCGCAGTATCCAGGACTGCAGTGGGAGGATGAAAGTCGCACTTTGTTCCGAATCCCATGGAAGCACGCAGGAAAACAGGATTACAACCAAGAAGTAGACGCGTCTATTTTCAAGGTCTGACAACGCTTCCGTGTAGTCCCTCTGATACATTACTGTAAATTGGAGTTTGGGCTTTTTTACGCAGCGCTGCGCGTAAAACCAAAACTAAGTCCCGTTCAAGTCCGTTTTTTGTAAATTTCACCTTTGAAATGGTAATAGCTGTAAAGCTATAGCGAAGTAAAGCCCCTGTGCCATTTTAATCAAACGATTACAGTTTTAGTTATTTTTATGTATTTATTTCGTTTTTTAATTTTCTTTTCTTTTGGATGAGTGAAAAATAAAGGATCCGTTTCATGTTTCTTCCTGGAGTGTCCACCCACTGTCCAGTCCACAACCACCTTTAATGTTTGTTTTTTGTCCACTCCACAGGCCTGGGCTGTGTTCAAAGGCAAGTTTAAGGAGGGGGACAAGGCTGAGCCTGCAACATGGAAGACCAGACTCCGCTGTGCCTTGAATAAAAGCCCTGACTTTGAGGAGGTGACAGAAAGGTCACAGCTGGACATCTCTGAGCCATATAAAGTCTATCGTATTGTACCCGAGGAAGAGCAGAAGAGTGAGTTGGTGTTCTTGTGGTTCAGTTAAAATGCAAAATGGATCCCTCTTATGTAACTGCTTTCAAACAGCTGATGGCCTGAACACCAATACTGAAGGCCTTTAATGGATTTTTAACATGATGCCATTCTGTAAACTATTGTTTGAATTTCTGGTGCAGTGCATGTTCAGCCGGAAATCACTATGTTGATACGATGAGTGCTAAAGCCTTTTCCTTCCACCCCCAGGTGGAAAAAGCTCAGTGATGACCATGGCTGCTAACACCAGCTCTGGTGATATGACTGACATGGACTGCAGCCCTGCAGAGCTAGAGGAGCTCATTAAAGAGGTGAGACTTCCTCCTCACTTTAAACCACCGCCTCACCCATGTTTCTTACCTCTATTTCTCCCCCCGTCTGTGTCTAGATGCACTTTGCCTTGACTACGACTCAGCTTTTGTGTCACCTTTTTTTTTCTTATAACCACACTGCGTCTCCTCCAACACACTCCCACTCGATCTCCATGACAGTGAAATGTGCAATGGTGCTCATTACATTGTTTTTTTTTTGGTTTGTTTTGTTTTTTGCAGGAGGAAGGGTGCAGTATCCCGGCCAGTCCAGAGTATTGGTCCCAGGGCAGTATCAATCGTAAGGCAACCTTCTTTACCCAGTTTACTTGACAACACAACATACCCCTGTGATTAAATTAAGCTGTTCACACTTCACTCAGTGTCGCAGTAACACATCTGTCCAGACGTATCTCAGCCTTTTGTCTCATCTCACAAGTACAACAGTTTCGTCTTAGTGAGATGTGAGCTTTGAAAATAACCACAGTGGAAAGCTAAGTGGCATGTCCCAGTAATTGCGGGTGCTGAATGGAGGCTATTTGCTTGTCTGTTGAATTCTGCAATGGAAGAGTTGACTAACATCCTGTTGAACTTTGCTGACTAAGGTGATAATTCCTTTGTGAGATCGTGCTAGAGAAATGGTATTTCTGATGATGCAGCAAAATAATGACATGACACTGTGGCGGTGTCCACTGCCTTAAAAAAAGTTCCTTGAGTCATCTCTTCTTCCTGTGGTCCACAGCTTTCCCGCTGCATCAGGACCCTTTGCCGTCAGGCGCTGTCAGCTCAGGTATTCATTTATGTTATCCATGAACGTGTCATAACAACAGCAATAATTGTGCACAGGGTATATGCATGATGTGACATTTGCACAGATTCTTTTTCATCTGCAAAGCTCACCAAGTTTTCTCTTCTCCAGCCTTCTCCCAAATGATGATCAGTTTCTACTATGGAGGAAAGCTGATGCACACCACTTTGGTTAACCACTCTGAGGGCTGCCGAATCTCCCCGCAGCAGCACCTGGGTCGCGGTGCCCTGTACAGTTCGGACAGCATGCAGAGTGTTCACTTCCCCCCCGCCGAGCTCATCGAGTACGACCGCCAGCGCCATGTCACGCACAAGCTCCTGGGGCATCTGGAGAGGGGCGTGCTGGTCCGTGCCAACCAGGAGGGCATCTTCATCAAAAGGCTGTGCCAGAGCCGCGTCTTCTGGAGCGGGCTGGGAGAAGTGAGCTCGCAGTACGGCCCCATGCCTTGTAAGCTTGAGAGGGACGCTGTGGTCAAGATTTTTGACACAGGAAGGTTTCTTCATGGTGAGCCTCCTTGTTTATTTAGTTACTTCACAGCTTGGAAAAGTCTCAATCAACTAAAAACACAAACATTTCTGACAGATAATAACATCATAAAGGAGATTGTCTAAACAGCTGTACACATACTTCATATGTTCCAGCTCTACAGCTGTACCAGGAGGGTCAGTTTCCTGCTCCTGATCCGACGGTGACTCTGTGTTTCGGTGAAGAGCTCCATGATCTCAACAATGCCAAGACCAAACTGATCATTGTGCAGGTGAGACCAGACCCTCAAGCAGTTGATTGTTTTACATAAATACTTTATTTTTTCAACCTAGAAACTGTAGTTTTGAATACAGAGAAAGACTCATCATTAAAATTGTAATATGTTGACCACAAAAATTTATCTTTCTGTGTCCTCGCCTTCTGGCAGATAAGCGTGGTGAACTGCCAGCACCTGCTGGATGCAGTGAACATGCGCCGCTCCCAGACCTACTGCAACAACCCAAACCTGGAAATGTCCGATTCTGTGGCCAGTGATCAGATGGCCCGCATCTACCAGGACTTGTGCAGCTACAGCGGCCCCCAGAGGCCAGCCTGCTACAGGGACAACATGCCCATCACTGCCTGAACTGTGAGCAGTGACTCACCTGCAAGGTGCTCCTCAGCATGTGCCAGGCTGTATGTACATCTTAGGGACAATATCACAGTTAGTTTTGACTGTTTAAATTGATACCAATCACAGTGGAGACATGAGGAAGCAAATCTTTTACAATATGACTTTTAAGCTGCAGCTCAATATTAGGATGTCCCTAATATCTTGTCTATCAGTAGTGTTCATATTTGTAGATGTAGGCCACAGCGCTGACACAAACTCTGTGTCTAATCTCAGCTTTTCAAGAGGAAAAGTATCATGATCATGTATTACACACAACTCAAGTGTTGCAAAGCTTTAAGAACAATTTCACTCTGGTGTCTTTATAAATCTTTCATACACTATATGTGTATCTTTCAAGACTCTTACTCAAAGCCTCATTGCAGTGTGACTGTAGTTTGACATAGAGAAGCAATTTAGTTCTCAAAACTGAATTTAATTTTGACAATTTTGTATTATAGTTTTTGCATTTGTGTTGCTTCCCTGTGTGATAGATAAACAGACAAATGGATTTTTTTGTTTTTTGAGATATCGTTTCTATTTTTTATTAAAGAGAATCTTTATATGCATTGAGATAGATTGCATGCAATTTCTGATGCAATGTGGCATTATGTTATAGATAGGTTTTACTATCACACTGTTTTACTTGACATTTATTTCATCATGTTTCATAAATTGTATTTCTATTAAAAATGTTTTTACTGAACCACATGTCTTTATCTTTATAATAATAATAATCATATTGTTGTTTTATGTAATGTTCATTGCTGAATTATCCCAAAAGTACAATACAAAATTGTATGGTATCTGCTAAATTGATGGGCACAGGTTAGACTTCTTGATGCAAATGTTCCCCATACAGATCAAGAGCCCATGTTTTTGCTCGTTAACTACAAATTCCATGGTTTAAAATGTAATTTTCGAGGCTTACCACAGCAGTTCAGGACTTTTTTTTTTTTTTTTTTTTGCTATCTAGGCCAATTCACACATTTCCTTCATATTTTAAAATAAATGTGTAAATTGGCAAACTGGCTGTAAAACCCTACTGAAGTAAATACAAACCACTGGTCCATGTCAGGTGGGAGCTAAATTTAAGTGTATATAGCACATTTTCAGTCTACTTGTTTCAAGCTTGAGTGACTTTATATCACGCTTGATGGATGAAACATTCACAGCTCCAATTATTTTTTAACGCCTGTACCTTTACATCACATAGAAATGTCTAGATGCCTTATGCATTATTTCCTCCACATTTCTCCATAATCTTGTCTAATTCATTAAGAATCTTGGTGGATATTTAGGAAGAATTTGAAATATAACTCTTGTGGTTTGAACAATGCTTGGCTGCACAAAATACAAATGTCTGTGGGGTCGAAGATGTTCCAGCACGTTTTACATGAGCCTATCAACCTTATGCAGACATGGAGCATTTGAATATGAAATTGAAATGTTGAAATGTTCTATTGTCTGGGACCACGGGGAATTAGATTTAACTGAAAAGGTTTTTTTGCACTCCAAGGGACTTGGAGTTATTTTGACTCTTCAGTGACAATAATATAATTTAGAGGAAACTCCTCCACTCATGCGACTGCCATTTACTATGAGCACGTACTAATCATTACTCTGGCCGAATGATGAAACTAAAACATTGTATGAAACTAAAAGAAGGATCTGGGCAATTGAAGGCAGGGAAACTCTCGGACACCCCCCCACCCCCACACCCCCCCTCACCCCCATCTCCTTAATGAGTAACAGAAGACAGGAAGAGAGGTGACCAGCTGAAGCTGAATTACTCGATTATTCACACAAAAGCAATGACACCCCTTCTTCTCTTTCTTCTCCCATGTCTCACACAGTTGGTTGTTAGAAACCAGTGTCATCTCACACGTCATACTGGTTACATAGTGGCTGTGTTGGCAAGTGGCATGGATTTAAGCAATATGTATTGTAGACGCGCACATGCGCAAACAAAAACGCAAAGAAACATTTTCAGTTCCCCAATACAAAAAACATTTGTTCCTAATGGTCATTATGAATGCTCCCACTGTACAAATATCTCTAGCGTAAGGTGAAATACACAAAGAAAGTCTGAGTCTCGGCGAAAATTGTCTGAATAACCAATGGCTGAATACAGAATATATACAAACATACACAAAAGAAAAGAACAAATGCAAAAAAGTATACAGACACAAAAATTAACATGAAATACCAAGCACATTGATAAGGTTCCTTAAGTAAAGTGATGCCCCTATATGATTAATTAGTAGCAGCATATGAAGGCAGGTTGGGCAATTCAGTCAATCAGTGTTTTTTAATAATGACAAAAAACTTTTCCTGTGATGACTCACATGAATCACATAGTGAAAGAAGTCATGTGCTCCTCAGATGACATCTCTGGATAAAACCTTTGACTTAAATTAGACTTTTTAATCAATGGTTGACTGAATAAAAACACAGGTGGAATATTGTGTGAGTATATGAGAGTGTGTATTTGTGTGTGTGTGTGTGTGTGTGTGTGGTTATCTATATGGGGGAGTTCTGTCTAAGTTCCACAGAACAGGAACTTACTTCAAAAACTGTCACAGGAAACTGACTCTACCCCCACCCCCAAAATCGCATGTCTGAGACTGGATCACCATAATGTATTTATGATGCACATACACACAATGTAATCAGAAATAAAACTGCTGTACTTGCGAACTTGAAATAACAACCTTGTACGAACTTAATATGTCATGGTGAAACTGAATTAATCTGTTTTTGATTTATTTTTCTGTTTTTACTCATTTAATTCTCTGGTTATCTGATGTTATGTTATCCTGTTGTGAAAAGTGCTCAACGTAAAAATGCTGTTATTCTGTCAGGTCAGAAGTATATTTTGATTACACTACTTGATTTATTGCCCAGAGTTAGAAGAGATGATCAATACCCCTCTACTTTTCTACACACATCCTAAATTTAAAAGTAGAAAATTAACTGAGCTTAGCACAAAGCCTGCCCCTAGCTTTAATCAGACAAGATGTTAATTAGCTCGAGGCAGATTTTTTTTTTTACCTTTGGACAGAACCAGGCTAATTTTCTGCCTGTTTTGCAGTCTTTGTTTCTTAGCTAAGCTAAACAGGAACTTCATTTTTTACACCAATCATTGCTGATATATGACAAATGTTTCAACTATATATCTCACTAGAACTAGTTGTTCCAACACTACAGGGCTGTACAATAATGAATGTTTTCTCCAAAAACTTCCAGTGTATTTCTATTTTGTGAGACGAAACCTCTCTGGCAAGCCAGTACAGTGTAAACGTTTTTTTTTCTTTTTTAACTTGTTTCTGTGAAGCTTTACATGGAAAAGATGTGGGTTGCTCATAGTTTCAGGTCTCTCGGTCAAACACAGCAAAATGGACAATTGGGGAGAAACCATTTACTCTTACTGCTCTTAGTACTCTTACTTCTGAACACTGGTTGCCTGGAAATGTCTCTGCTTAGGCTATATTTTGAAAGTAAAACTTTCAAATAAAGGATTGTATTGTAGAAAAAGATGAGATTTTTTCCCAACTCTACCATGAGTGCAGTGGGAACAGACGGAGGCACATGCTCGTGTGCATTTATGCTAACGGAGTCTCTTTTTTGTTCACATTTCCAGCGTCTGCAATGTGGTTCTCTTTGTATTGCAACATCTTTGTGGCGTCTGAGGCTTCCCACAATAAATCATTAGAGACAAGTGACAAACAGAGCTGATGTTGCCATCATACATAACCATGGCCATCTGCTCCACAACATCTCAATCTACTTAAGTTGTACAGTAGACGCTTCAAGGAAGCGCAACCTATTTTGTGAAAAGCAGCGCTTCAAGGAAGTCAAGCATTTTCCTCATAAATGAAATGAATTTTTGTTGTTTCTATTTCTGTTGTTTCCGGAGTTGTCTGTATTGCTGACGCTTCAGTCCTCTTGAGCAGTGTCCCTTGGTTTGTCTGCAGGCTCAGCACTGACCTTTTCAGTTAGGCTGTTGTTGTTTCCCACCATTACTTTATCAGCTTCAATTTCACATGTAGAATCACAAATCCTATAGAAAAAAAAAAAGCCGTCATGAGACACATTGTTTTGTAAGTCTTAAACCAACTTAATGGCTGTAAAAACGGGCCTCATTTGTGTCATGTCAGGTGAGTGAGACAAAATGTAAGCAGAGACTGGCCTGGTGGGAAGCTGTGATTTGCCATGCATAGGTTCTGTTATGCAAGCGGTGGTGTTGAAGGCGTTGGTGGTGTCTCTGGGGAGAGAGCGCTGGTTTAAGACCAGAGTGGGTGAGATTAGAATAGGCATCCAGAGAGGAACTGGGAGAGCACTGAGGACGCTGTCAGTGGAGAGACAGGTGGACGGGGAGCCCACATCCTGGGACGCAGGGACAAAGCCACCTAACCACACATGTTGCGCGCACACCGTGGTGGCCGCTGATCGAGGATCATATCCTCTAATCAGTATCAGTTCATGTCCTTCAAAACAAAGGCTCCTGAGGCCTCACACCTAGAGAGGACTTCTTCGGGCTTCATTTTGTCAGACGAAGAGTTGGAAAAACTGTCAGAAATTGAATGAATGAGCACTCTCAGTCTTCTAAATAAACACTGATGTCAAAGACAACAAGGCAGTTTGAAAGAAATGTGCAAAATTTGGAAATTGTGTGACGTAGGAAGAAGGATTTAACATGTAAAAGTGAAGATAAGGAAGTACACTGACTTACAGGAAAGTGGTTTATTGTAACCTGCTGTCAATTTTAAATTACAGCAACATCAATATCTACCTCCCTTCCCTCACAATGTGATCTTAAAGTTTCTAATGTATTATTAGCCAGAGCTCATCTTCATAGCTATTTTTGTGTTTTCATTTGAGTGACTCACATGTGACCGATCTCATTGCGTTTAGTGTCATCAGCTAACATTTGTGAAGTTCAAAATAAACACTGAACATTAAACAGATGAAGTAAAAATGTGGGAAATGGACTGAGATGAAATGTGTTAGTAATCTGGGGCCTGGTTTGGAAGTCATCTTAAAGAAGAGGCACATTGTATCCGAAGCAGTGGGTGAAGTGACAGCTGAGAGTTGCGTCAGTGGTTGCTGCACTCTTTGACAAGAGTGATCCCTGACCGCCTGATCTGTCTCTGGACAGGAAGCACAGGAAGGAGCCCAGGAAGATGGTCCAGCACACAACTTCTCCACAGAAAAGAGGAACAGCCAACACAGAGGACAGTCTGTGGAGGAGGTTTAGACAACATTTTGTGCGCTTTTTGTAAACTTTTGTTTTGTGGGAACATGAATGGGAGAGTATTCCACCCATTTATCATGAAGATGACATTAAATGTTTTAAAAAATGTTTTTCATTGCCTCAAAAACTCAAGAAACGCATTTTTAATTTACAGGCTGGACATGTTGATGACAGACCCTCAGAGATGTCTTATTTCACCCATATTGTGGCAATGTGGTGATTGTGGGGGTGTTGGGGACACTGATCCGCTGATAACATGCTCATAACTCAAAGCCATGCATGGTGTACTTCTGTTTCATATTCAAGCAAAACAAAACTTATCAGTAGAAAAAGAAGGTGCTGGATGTCGAGGTGGAGGGGAAGAACAGGGTGGGGTGACGGTCCCTGGGGAACCAGTGTGGGGCAGCATGAGAGCGTTATTGACATGCAGCTCACAGTTCAGTGCTCACGGTGTGTGTGTGTATGTGTGTGTGTGTGTGTGTGTGTGTGTGTGTGCGCGTGCGCATGTGTGCATGCAAAGCGCAGAAGTGACGGGATGTGGGTTGCCAGAAAGGTGATAGTTATGAGGTGAGAGAAAGATACCTGAGAAGCAGATTTTCTACTGTTTCAACAGATATTGTGAATTTACTCCTTTCATGGACCTATATATGCAAATATATTCTAAAAACATAAAAATATGGGAGACAGAAACATTCAAAGGCAAAATCTTTAAACAAAAAAGTAACAATATTATTTATATTCTAGGATGCATGTTGTCTGTTACACACACAAAGGCTACCACGAGCATTGTTTGCTCCAAAACATGTAGCATACATTTTTATGTCTACACTGCCTAAATAATTTGTGCATATTTTTGTGTGGCTGATTACGTGTAAATCTGTTATCAATTGAGGAACAGGATCTTTGTGGTTTTAAACCTTGTTTCCAACTATATCGTTAGACCGACTGAATCAGTCAGGTTGATTACACAACCTCTTTCTGAGTAAGAAGCCACACACTAGCCTGGCAACAGGTGCTGTTGGGATGGAGATTATTTAAAGTTGCTCTAAAATGGTCCCAATACAGCTGAAGGAGTCTGTGGGCCAGGCTGTCTGTCGACCACATGCCTTAGTAGAAAGTACAGTGACAGTACATACTTCCCCCTTTGAAATACCAGAATCCAAACATGACCACCACATGACTGAGGTGGAATTACCTGGTAGTGCAGTGCTGATTTAATTTGCACAACCAATCTGCTTAGTTAATTTCAGAGTCATTTTGAAACTAAGGTAGGTGTACTGCGTCATCCAGGGTTTGCAGATTCCACAAGGAATGTGACACATTAATAAAAATGCGTTTTGGCTAAATTTGGGTGGTTGGAGGGAAACAAAGTCTGGTAGACAGGAGGAATTGTGAAGAATTTGCATGTTTAAAAGCAGTAACCCGGTGAGAGGTTCAAATGTATTTTTATCACAAGATTTGCATGTTACCGTCCTCTGCTGTGTCCCACAGAAGGCGGGAGAAGGGAGCAGCCCTGAGGATCACTGAAGCAGATCTTCTATGGCTAGTTAACCATGATGGTTTGCACAGTTTACAGTTCACATCAATAGAAAGTGCTCGGGGGAAAATCCTGCTTATGTAACTTGGGGCAAAAATTAAGGCTCGTGTCATAAGAGCACTCAAAAGCAAGAGAAGGAAATAGTGAAACTAATGAAAAAGAGGAAATGGCTTTTTGTTGGAAGATGTCCTATTACTGAAAGATATTTCATTTATAATATTAATCCCTACATTGCTTTTTATTGTGTTTCTGCCAAAAAGATTTTAGCGTAAAGCACTGGAATGAGAGGCTACAACCTGGACAAACCACAAACTACTACAGTTATATGTTGCCATCTAGTGGCAGAATAAGAACAAAGATTTGTGGACACTCTACATTACATTTTTTTCTTTCTTTTGGGACAAGCAAGATGAAAAAAAGTGCAAAGGATTAACATGTGTGCATAATATATTTTAAACCACATGTTTGTACACATAAAAACCTTTATTCAGTTCACATAAAATTATTAAACATTTTCTCATTTAGAAATAAAGTTTAGTAGTTTGTCTTTACAGGATTATCACTGTTAGTGATCTTCATGGCAATTATTTTGTTTTGTTTTGACACTTTTTATGTTTTGTATTTACAGTTGTACATTTTTCTGCTCTGCTAGGATCTTTTCAACTACAAGAACGATGAAAATCTGTGATAACTGTAAGTGTTAGCATTTTAGGCCTGGCAAAACATATATTCATCTTTGCTTCCAAACGTTGCATTTGTGGCACTGATAACAAACAGGTTTTGGCTCTGTTTGGCCGTGTTGATGCACGCTACAGTCAATTCCATTCCCTCATTTTCCAAAAATCCCTTCAGGAAAAAGCAGATCCTATCTATCAAGTCGCTTTCTGGGGAAATTGTTTATTTGTTATTACAGATATTTTCTCATGATTTCCTTGCAGAATATATTGCGCCTTTTCTTTTTTGTGTGTTAATTTGCATTATCTGCAACAAGTATATTTCCTGCCGCTTCATCGTGGCTGTATTGTCAGAGAAGCTTATGTTGTGTTTACTTAACTTGACAACTGCACTCATCTCTGTCAGTCAGGTCTGTTGTTATTTCAACAATTACAGCTGAGCATAAAGGAAAAGCAAACAGGAACAAATAGATAAGGCGAGAGATTGTTGCTGTCAAAAGAGACTCGGTGGAGGTTATTAAGGGAGAGTCAGAGGGGAGGTGCGCACATTAACTAAGGTTGTGGTCCTGTGGAGGATACTGAAGTCTGATCTTATCTGGAAACAAGTCATATAAAACCAGTGCACACTGATGCAGGATTACTCTAATATATAGCTTGCTGTTTTCATCCTCCTAAAGGCTTTTTGTTTTTACTGTAAAAATGCATTTCCTCCAAAAGTGCATAATGTGGAATTTTGGGAATGACACCTCTAAATAGTTTTGATTCCAGGGAAGGTTATCTAAGCTTTTCATAGTCAGGGGATGCTCTACATCTATGTAATGTGCTATCCTGTCTTTTTCCATTAACTTTAAGTTTAATTAATGAGCCACACAAGCAGATGTTGGGGAAGCCCTGGTCGGCTCCAGAGAGTGTTTATGTGGCCTGTTTAGAAACTCTTTTTATTACTAACTCGCTCAAGACACGACAGGCAAAATTCTTGCTCTCTCTCTGTTACATACACATGCATTTCCAAGACTTTCCACATCGAGCCTAACAGCAATCTCTACCTCATCTACACCAAATTACTCACTGACCCTAATTGAATACTTGGCAGAGAGTGCGGGTGATGATGGTGAGCACTGAGCTGAGGAATCATCAGTCTTGCTCACGGGCTACATTAGGTAGCTTGAGTGACCTATGATGTCATCCTATAGTAAAGGCGAGGGAAAGTAATGGACAATATGTCTTGTAACAAAGATGTCGCTCGCGCTTTTTTCATGGTGTGGCTTTTTAGAGCTGTTTACTTGCTCCAACTTGTTCACATGTTCACCTCATGGCTGTGTGAGAAATATAGCTTGAGTTGTTTTTCAGTGTTATTTTCGGCATGAAATTGAGAGAGTTCCTTCACAGTTTGGGGATGTGAGAGTACCTTTAGTGGTTTAACAAGCATGTTTCTATGAGAGAGGGGCTTTTTTCTCGTGCCTCACGTGGAAAGACGTTTTCACTTATATTTTGATGTTGCAACACTGCACAGAGTGTGAACTTGTGCACTGAGATGGTAAAGCTGACTTGGCACTGAACCTTGAAAGGGGTTGTATCCGCTCTGAGGGGTCAAAAGCCGGTGACACCACTCACAAAGTTGACCAAGACATGTAAAATCTAGAAAAGTGAAGGAATTTGTCGTCAGTCACATTCGCACTTAACACTGGGTCATGAGTGAATCATCCTGTCATCACATCCTCTGATGACAAAGAATGTGTGTGCATGTAGGCTACATGACTGCATAAATAGCATGCAAGGATGCATCAAAGGAAAAAAAAGAAAAGTAGTATTTTTGGTTGCACCATATACGGCCTGAGCGCTCAGTCCAGCACAACTCTGCAGAGTTTGGAGAGGGGACAGCTGTGGCTGAAGATTTACTCCACCTCTCCTTAAAGCTCCGCCAAGGCAGCTGAGCTCTCAGCCTCTTCATCGCATCCTGGATCCAGCAGAACATGAGCGCCAAGCAGAAGAGGGGGACCTGGTCCGCCTTCAGCCTCTCCCAGGGGGTGAATTACGATTTCCCGAGTAAATATGAACCCAGGGAAACAGTCTGAGCGGTCATCAATCAGCCTGGGTGTCTGCATCCTCCTGAACAATGTGTGACCCCTGGGCGCAAAGCAGGTCAGAAGAGGGGTTACTTCCACCTTCACACTCACACATCACACTTACACACACCACCACGCCCTGCAGTAAGAGGCTGTGAAATTAAACCACCCCTGCAAAAAAAAATCACACTGGATGACTGAATTTTTTATATCAAAACAACAAAAAACTGTATGATCCAACATATACTACTGGCATCAACAATTTACTCTGCATTTTTTTCTGTTTTCATTATTCACATTTCAAGTTTTAAGTCAACACGCTGTACTATAGCGTTGCCCCATATATGGATTTGGATTTCTGCACCAAAAAACAACCTAATTTAAATATGCACTGATTTCTCACCAAAGGAAGGGCACCCAGTGACAGTCTGATGCAAAAACATTGTCATGTGCTCTTAATTCCTCATTCTTAGTGTGCACATTTCTCTTCATTAACATATATTCAGTGGAATTTCAGCACAGTTGTAATCGTGTATTTAGTGTAACTTTTACCATACATGTGTGGTAAACCTATGAAAATGCACATTTTTTCACAATAATCCTATCTCCTATCTATACACCATAAATC
>JBCAUF010000001.1:17633726-17646772 GCA_038406115.1 Haemulon aurolineatum | reverse complement strand
CACACACAGCAGGGCGCGGGGCATGATATCTCGCCAAGAAAATTAAAAAGTCATCGAGCGCCCTTCTGCTGCAGCTGATTACTGGAGAGGGTGGTGCCCATCAAATACACTTCAAATCCATGTAGAGACCCAACGCGCGCAATCAGCGGTCTGCTAGCAATCCCGTCCTTTTCTCGTTCACATAAACACCACTTAAACGAAAATATACACGGCCACCTACAGCGCAGGGAAAGTGATGAGGGGGCACCCACCTCGACTTTACACTGTTTTCAATTAAAGCGACAATGCTGAGTGAACTACAGGCGACACTGCGGAGACAAAGACCAAGAAAACCAATTAGGATTCGTCTTCAATTCATTTGCCCTCACCAAAAAGGACTCAAGCACACTGCAGAAAATGCGTAATTAAAACTATTTCAGATATAAAATAATAGTTTCATCACAGAAAATTCAATTCATGCGATTAATGTAAATAGAAATAAGAGTAATATTAATATATAAACAGATTTTTTTTTTAATGTCAGGGGTCCTGTAGTAAAAAGGTTAGATCAACCAGCAGCACAAGTTTGTTTTCAAAAATTCATTTTTATATTGCAAAACTGACAGCCTGCCACTTGAATGTGTGTGCATCTAAGTTACACTACTTGGATGATTGTCCTTCACGCGTTTAGTCCTGCACAAAATAAAACAAAAGCAGAGAAATGTATGCTCTGTTACTATCCAAAAAATAGATAAATGAAATCTATTCTGCGATCAGACCATCTGTATTTCGGCCTATCTATTTATTTATATGAAACAATATTAATTCAAAAGAAATTTAATGTTTTTCCTTTTCTATCTGGATTCTTTAAATTCAAAAGACGAAAGTTTGAACAAATGTGACGCACTCAGCAAGAAGCAAAACATTTAATTTACGGTAGTTGTTTGCCTCAACTGTAACCGACTATGTGGCTGTAGTAGCCTATTGCCTAAAAACCTGACTCAAGTTCAAGGCGGATGAACTTACGGCCGCTTGATCGATCACTCTGTCGCACCGTCCTCCAAACAAAGTCCCTGCGGCCTCTCGGTGACCCTCCGCGGCCCCTCTTTCACCACCGAGGAGACAAACTGCTTTATTTCTCAGACGCGATCGTTTTGTAAAGAAAATCTAATCAGTGACGTTTAACACTTCGACGTCGTGTGAGTGACTTTGGCTCGGACTTCATCTCCCCAACAGTTTCAATCTGCGTCTGTGAGGCCAAATTGAATTACACTGCTGACCGCTGCAGCTGCTGGATCTATAATCCGCCGGGTGTATTTGCCTAATTGGTATGAGTAAGCAATAATTCTGAAGTTAACCATGTCGTGACTTGCTGAGATGATGGAGCACAAAGCAGCCTTGCGGTGTCTAAGAGGACACAGCCTCAAATATCAGGATTTGACAGGAATTGTCAAGGTAACCCTAAAAACAACGTCACAGCACTAAACTGAATAACTATAAATATTAAAATAATCAGATTGACAATAATGTTCATATTGCAGGAGGAAAAGCCCTGAATTAACCTCTTTCTTTTCTGGTCTGCTGAAGTAGTGCGGCGTTGCACGACAGCTAAAATAATGCAACCAATAAGAGACCATCCAGTATATGTGTACATTTGTGCAAACGTTGCAACGACGCGATTTTAAAAAGGGGTCCAGAGTTGGTTCATGCGCACTAAATAACGGTAAGACAGTCCGGAAAGCCTGTCAGGACTGTGCACTGCGGTGTACCTCCACCTAAGTGGCCGAGCATTCCTGAGGATGCAGCGCTGTCAAATATTTCATGATGGGACGTCATGGAAAAGTGCATGGCTTCGTCTGCGATGGAGCAACAGGGAAGCTTTGACCTCGGGACTCGAGCCTCAGTAATGACGAACACAATCCGCCACCGACGCTGTTCAGGCAACTATTTCATCTGCATGAGAAAAATATTCTTAAACTCTGGGTATATTCAGAACATTGCAGATTTTATTGGTGATAATGATCTTGTGAGGGCACTTGTTATTTCCGATTGATTACTGTATTAGATTGGACACTGACCTTTAATTGTAGCCTATCTTTCACCCAATAATAACGAAATAACAGATTTTGGACCTTTTTGTCAGTGAGGGAAGAATACAGCGGGGGAGTAGTGGATCACCATCCAACACTGATGGTTCGCGTAAACATTTAACCGCGGATTCTGGCTGTGAATGCACAAGCACGTTTTTGAAAAATACATATAGACCTATAAATAACAAAGAAAGAATAACATGACAGGAGAATGAGCGTGTGAGAAAAAAAAAGCTCCCTAATGGAATGAAGTCATCAGCGGTAATTAAATGCAGTGGGCAGAGAGAGGGAGAGAGAGAGAGAGAGAGAGAGAGAGAGGGGACGGGAGCGCGCCTGCCCCTGGTGCGCGCTGGGTGGTCCGCTGCGCTGATAAATGTGTGGCCCTCTCTCCATGCGAGTGGCCGAGCAGGCATCGGTTAAAACAATAGTTACATTCATTTATCCACGGGTTTCAATCTCCTCAGCAACAGTAAAAAAAAACAAAAGAAAGAAAAAAAAACAGTGGCACGTCTGTCACCTTTAGACTGACAATGCAAATTTGACAATGCATTGTTTTCGGCTTCCCTGTGGCAAACCGCCTGGAACTTATGGGTAAGAAAAAGGCAGCGTTTCGTGCTTTGGGACTGGGCAGTTCCGGTAAATATCAATCAACCATTTCATATTTGAGCTACACATCGAAATTTAATTTAACTATGGTCCCTCGGAGCTTATTCATGCTGCCACGTTATTGTACAGAAAATAATATTATAGGAGCTACTGGTGACCTTTACGCACAAGCAACGGTTTTACGCACGGGGCTAAAACTGCAAAACTGTTCTTCCACTATTTTCTCCGGTGTTATTTTCCATTGTGTCAAAATCAACAATCATCATGAGCACGCACTGGAAACATCAAGGCCGGCAGAGATCAGAAGCACGACCAACTCTTCTAACTGAACCCGTGGAGAAGCGAAAAGGTTGCAGGCTGTAGCTATCGAGATCTCCAGGGAACAATAAGCAACCTACTGTCAACAGTTTTAGGTTATGGACTGATCGTGTTTCAGTAGCTCTCGCTTCCAGCTGTAAAATGACCTAAAATTAAGCTTTTCGGATTTGGAAGCACAAGAATAAACAGATAAACAAGCTGGTGTGCATCTTCGTCTGAGTGAATTACATCTCGTTTATAGGAAAAACATTCTGCTGGGCTTAAGGCATAATTTGGGCACCGTTTGTCTGATTATCCTATAAGATGCTATGTCACATAAAACAAAGTAAACATCACATTTGTCACTGTGGCACCAAATTGAAGCCGCCACAGGTCTGCTGCACTGAAAAGTGTTAAATCCACTTTACCTTAACTCCTGAATCCTTCGATGGTAAAACTGCCGGCAGGAGTCGATCCTCGAGTCCCCGTCCGAGTTTCTGTGCTCGCAGCTCGGCAGAGCTTCCACCTCACTCCTCCTGCGTCCCTGCGTAAATATTATGACTGCATTACACAAACAATATTCATGTGCAAAAACGTCAAACATCTACACAAGACGCTGCGAACAGACGGGCATATCGCATCAGATTGAGTATTAGCTGATCTAAACGGGGCTTTTGCTTGATTTTTTATTTAAAGAAGGCCAGGGAAAATGTTTACATTCTGCTGTATAAACATCCTGCCCATGTTCCTGTCTATCTTTTACAGAAATCAGGAGGGTGGCTTTGAATATGAGGGGCATGTTCTCTGCTAAATGCTGTTCACACACAAAAAATGTTTTATTTAATATTTCACAATAAGAAATAAGAATGAAGACACGACCCATTTGCCGTGCTGCATGGTGCGTCAGTGTGGCCTTAAACAGGTGAGATTTGTCTATTCAGTATATTTGCACAGCAGGTTTATGCACGTGCACAGTTTATATTACAATATTCAGTTTTTAAATTAAGAGTCAAAATAAAAATACAATCACACTAGAAATAAAGGCAATTATAATCTGAGTCTACAGATATAATTTGTGTCCATGTTTACTCATACAACATTTTATGAGATATTTTGAGATTGTACAATGAGATCACAAAATAGTACATAGGTTGTTACAGGTTGTTTGGGAGATATTTTACCTATTTCAATGTTAGGAGGGGAAAAAAAGACATTTCCCTGAAAAGTGAACGCACACAGATGTGCATGCTTACAGCCCACCACTGGAGTAGGAGGGAACTGGGCGGGTCCCAACATTTGGATGGCCAAGACATCCAGCTTCCAATGCGCTGATGGCAACAGATAAGTAAAAAGTGAGCTCCTCGGACGCACGACAACACACCAACTGAAGTGGAAAGCGGCTCCTGTTCTGCTCCTTATCCCATTTCGGACGCTGCGTATACGAGGCGGTTCGGCTTCAGACTCCTGCAGGACGGAATCACGAGGAGGAGGAAGAAGAAGAAACAGAAGACAGAGTGAAGGAGACGACAGGCTCGCCTTTGGCTCGTGCGTTAAGTTTGCCGTCGGTTGTTTTTTCTTTTTCTTTTTCTTTTTTTTTTGGCTTTTTATGTCAGCAAATTAGTCTCCAACTGTGTTAGTGTTTACAGGCGGAAAGGTGGAAATCGACCATTTTCGTTCGCCATCTCGAAGCGTAGATTTAACTAATGACGGCAGAGGTCCAGCAGCCCCCAGCGCAGACTCCTGCCCAGAGCAGCCCCATGTCGGCTCCGGAGAAGCCGCACGGACAGACGGCGGTGATGGAAACCGCCTCCTCCACCACGAAAACCAAAAAGACGAACGCAGGGATCCGCAGACCGGAGAAGCCCCCGTACTCATACATAGCTCTGATAGTCATGGCCATCCAGAGCTCTCCAACCAAGCGCCTGACGCTCAGTGAAATATACCAGTTCCTACAGAGCCGCTTCCCGTTTTTCAGGGGCTCGTACCAGGGCTGGAAGAACTCCGTGCGTCACAACTTGTCCCTGAATGAGTGCTTCATAAAGCTGCCCAAGGGCCTCGGCCGGCCAGGGAAGGGCCACTACTGGACTATCGACCCGGCGAGCGAGTTCATGTTCGAGGAGGGCTCCTTCAGAAGGAGACCCAGGGGTTTCAGGCGCAAGTGCCAGGCGCTGAAGCCCATGTACAGCATGATGAACGGCCTGGGATTCAACCACATCCCCGAGTCCTACAACTTCCAGGGCAGCGGCGGGGGTCTGTCCTGTCCGCCCAACAGCCTGTCTCTGGACAGCGGGATCGGGATGATGAATGGACACTTGGCAGGTAACATGGACGGCATGGGTCTGTCCGGGCACACCATGTCACACTTGTCGACCAACAGTGGACATTCCTACATGGGGAGTTGTACGGGATCCACCGGGAGCGATTACCCCCACCACGACAACTCCGCCTCCCCTTTGCTCACCAGCGGAGGAGTCATGGAGCCTCACCCGGTCTACTCGAGCTCGGCCTCGGCGTGGGCCCCTGCGCCCTCGGCCTCGCTGAACAACGGGGCCTCCTACATAAAGCAGCAGCCCCTGTCTCCCTGTAACCCCGGGGCGAACCCCCTGCAGCCGAGTTTGCCCACGCACTCACTAGACCAGTCGTACCTGCACCAGAACGGGCACAGTACTACAGATTTACAAGGTAAGACCAGTGGTGCTCTTTTAATTAATCTGCTTCAGAAACTGTGACATGTTGTGTAGAATTTTATAAATGAAACGTGTGAAAAAAGTCAAAAAATAAACATGATTTACAGAAAACATTTAATTACCAGAGAGTCTAAATCTTATTCTCTGCTCAGACTCAGGTCTGGTGGTTCACCGGTTTTTATGGTCTTGTGCCAAATGTGGGCCTAATGGAAATATTGAGCAGTCCAGCCTCATGTTACCTTATTGTATCTCTTTATTTATCTTGCTGTCACTAAACACAGGCTTATCATTATTGAACAAAACGGAAGGAGAATTTAAGTGAAGGCTATTAAGGAAATGGTGCAGCTATAAAAGAAAAAATAAACGTATTTTCTCCCACGAAAATTAAGCGTCGTCACTGTCCTGCTACCAATTAAGCAGAATTCAGTCCTCCAAAATAAAACCCAGATATCAGGCTTTTTAAAACTCGCACGGTTTCAGTTTCTGGAAGTGGTCACAAAAAAAAAAAGAAAAAAGAAAGAAAGGAAGAAAAAGAAAAGAAAGAAAAAGAGGCACAAGAGGGCAGGGGGAGTCTGCCGGGACAGTTTAGAGCCGTGCCAATCTCCGGGCAAGAAAAACAAGCGCGGTCAGGACCAGCCTGCCTTGCCCCGAGGCCCCGAGTCCTCCGGGACTGGCGTGCAAGAGGGCCACTGTCAATTAGCCCTGCGACCCCCCCTTCCCCCTCCCCCTGGTTTTGACAATCTTAATCGTGCTTGCTAAATGGACTGCGGGTCTACGAGAAGTACACGCTCGAGTTAAGAAAAAAAAAACCCAAAAATCCCAACAACATAAAAAGAAAACAAAACAAAAAAACGACAGAGTGGAGCTCCATTTCCCGCCTCTGCGAATTAAAATACTTGATCTTGAAATCTAAGAACTGATTTTCCAGAAAATGTTCGGCATCCTTTCATAATATAATAAGGGAGAACAGGTGTTGAAAAACAAATATCAGGATAGACAACACGCTAAATTTAACTAGTTGTTTCAAGTTACTTCATGTAATATGAATCTATGATTATTATTATTATCATTATTGTAGTATAGGCATCTTTTATTACGAATCGATCCAGAAAAGCGAAGTGAATGCTGTTGGTTGCTCAATCGTGGATACTTGACCATTAATAAACAGTTAAAGCCTCCAGAAAGTATAGAAATGCTTATAAATAATTTTAGTATTTTAGATTATTTTTGAGTCTCATTACACCTCCGTGTGACCTCACTGCATATTTCTAAAACACCTCTCCGCAGGTATTCCTCGGTACCATTCCCAGTCTCCGAGCATGTGCGACCGAAAGGAGTTTGTCTTCTCGTTCAACGCCATGACATCCTCGGCGATGCACTCACCGAGCAGCGGCTCTTACTACCACCACCAACAGGTCGCCTACCAGGACATCAAGCCCTGCGTCATGTGATCTCCTCCGCGGACAATGTGCAGACCGGAGGACGGTGTCACGGACTCGAGCCATGTGCCAAGGAGAGTGAACTGAAACGAGAACAAACGAGTTTATAAAAAAAATAAAAATAAAAACCACTGAGAGACAGAGAGGCCAGCCCCGGCCCCGGAGAGCGCTCACTGCTTCAAGTAGACCGGACTACTTTTCTGTAGGCTACTATTTTTCACGTCCACCGCAAAGACACGGAGACAGGCCAATCACAAAGCAACCACATAACAATAATATATAATAATAAAAACTTTTTCATGCCTTCGACATCGACCAGCGGGGTGAGAGACTGGCTGTATGAAACCCTGCTGCTGTTTGGTACTTAGTCCTGCAGAGCGGATGACTACCATTTCACAATGTTGTTTCATGTTTATTCTTTTTGTTAAAGTAGGCCAATGTAAAAATGCACACGACCAGTTTTCTCCATCTAAGTTTTTAATTTTCTTTTCTTTGACAAATTAGACAGAGGCTCTTTCCTCCCTTTTTTTTTGGACTTTCATACGTTGAATTTCAAAATCAACAATTATGGACATCGCATATATATGTCCATATATACTGTGTAAAAATGATGAAGGCACTTTTTGAATAGCCTATAAGCGCAACCTTTTATTTATTCTGTAGGCCTACATATTTTAATTTCAGGCGAATTGGCCAAGGAGGTATATGCTTTATTGGCAATATTTGTCAGAACGCTTGTTATTTGTTTTAAAATGAAAATTGAGGATATATTGTAAGCACTGTTATGTCGTTTGTGTTAGATATATGTAGACCATTACTTTCAGCACTGTATACCTATATATTGTTAGGAAAATTAGCGAGGGTCCATCAATGAGGGCTGATTTTTAGGCTATATTACAACAAATCATTTGTAAGAAATAAAATATATCTGTTGGGCTGTTTAAGCCTATCCACCAAAAAAAAAAAAAAACCCCAAACAGACGTATTTCGATTTCATCAGACAAATGATACAAATAATGGGACATTTTGGGACACTGCAAACATGTTGGTGATCAATCTTACACAATCAACCCAGAAAATGGCAGAAAAAGAGTGTTTCAATTTGGGACAATTTCACCTTTTTCCTGAAAACAATATTTTAGTAAGTCAACAGGATTCTTATAGAAATGTTTACATTTGCAAATAATGAATCCATAAACCAAATAAGAGTAAACTGACATAATGTGGGTTTAACCTACTAAATATTCTATGATGCTGAAGCCAAAAATTTTAAGCACAACATGCATACAAGTTCTACATAAGTACAGTCGCACTATCTGTGTTGTCTCCATATAATGTAGTTCTTGACTGACAGTTTAAAACACCATTGCAACAGTCAGTTTTCACCTGCAACAGCAGGTCATGTCTGTTATTTATAGCTGATATTAACAAATTGACAAATCTCATTTTCCACAATATTGATTATCGATTTCAAATAAATGGTTTTAAAACTCACTCATATGAGGCCATCTGTGTGATGAACGCATTGACTAAGGGGCAACACAACAGAAGCAGAGAGTTCACCGGCATTTGGTCATAGGGTGAAAACCTGTGGCTCGGCAACATTTATAGTTGTTTCCCTCAAAAATCTGTCCAAAACACACAAAGAATGGGCTTTAAGAAGATAAAAATCCAAAACTAACAACTTAAAAAGAGGAAAAAAGGTTCAATGGGTTTGGCACAACATACTTTGTTTCTCCTCTTAAAAACACTTTCCTCTTCTTGAATACTACAGAAAAATCAACCTCAAAATGTACAGTACAGGAGCAGTAAGAAAATGTAATGCAATGAAAAATAATGACTGAGCGAATGTCTTATCGTACAATGGAAATACTACAGCTAATTATATTACAAAAGGCTCTTGAACCAGTCTTCTTAAATGCTCTTCATGTGATTCCTTATTTGTTTATTATGAGCAAAACTCATGATTGTTTGTTTCATCAGCTGTTAAGGATATGAAATTCTTTTACTTTCTGCTGTCTGTGATGTTGAAAATAATAACAGGTGCTCCTAATGTAGAACAACATGGTGGGCAGCAGTCTGTTTTATGAGCAGCCATACGGTGGCCATGCACACTTATTAGTTAAAGGGCATGAATTGTAACTTAAGACGCCTTCTTTTACATTTTATTTTAAAACCGTTGAGCCATATGTGCACACATACATCTGTACTTCAGGCCGTAAACATGCTGCATTTTAATACTTGTAAATCTAACAACATGACCACTGACTGAACCCCAGTAAAATGAGCATGCCATCGAGCGCGGGGATAAGAAGGCTCAGCAGCAGTGGAACGACGCATTAACAAACTGATGACATTTGCCGAGGTTCAGTACTCTGGCGGAGCTGAGGGGGTGAAATGGGGCTCCACAGCTGTTCCCTCGCCAGGCCTGGATGACAGCTCCATAAAAAGCCAGAGAGGCCTGCTCTGTGTAGACAGACATGCCATGTGCTTGTGTCTCAATACGATCAAGACTTCAGTGAAAACAGGACACTTGTCTGGTTCTTTAGACTGACGCGAGAGTGATCAGTTATCAGGTAATAGTCTGTGCAGACACACAGAAACATTACAGGGCACATGATGCAGGTTACTGGGTGCTTAAATCTGGACGGGTGGCTTGCATGATTCTCTCAATATTTCAGTTTTTTGTTGATCTCGTTTGGTTTTAAAACCAACCACTGTAAAAGTAAAAAAAAAACCAAAACATTTAAAAATCTTAAAAAGTAACCTTTAAATGATTTGGTTTGAAATTGTGTGAGATCCATCAGCCTTCTGAGTTTTGTCAAAATCTGATCAGTGTTTTGTCCATTAATTACTGCCTCTTCAGTAGATGGGTCTGTGTTATTATTGAGGATAGTTTGAGGGGTAACAGGCTTTGTTAGAGTTGAGTTTATTTTTCCAAGTTTGCAGTTTGATCTGTAAAAGGACAACTAATTTCTTTAATGTCGAAAAGCAACGTGAAGATGGATAATCCCTCGAATAAATCAAAGAAAGATACTTCACAGTTTCGTTTAAAAAGAAAAAGACACTAAGCCGGTACAGTACAGTCAAACGCTTTAGTAGAGAATGTCATAACGTGTTACAAACAGATGCATTAACAGTTCACCCAGTCATGGTGGTATATTTTATACTTGTTAAGTGATGATGCTGGCTTCATACTCAAAATGACCAAACCTGACAGAATACAATGAATATGTCATTTTTATCAATAAAAAGGTACAAATATCACTGCTTAAATGTCTACTTCAAAAAATATTTCCAAATAACACCTAAGCAAAGAGAAATCAAAAAGCATAACTTCAATGAGGCTGCACAAACCTCTGAATTTATTATTTTAATTTCAACTGAATTAAAGTAGGTTTAGATGTTTATTATCTAGATCCAGATCTTCGCAAAAATATACTATTAGACAATCATGTTGATTTTTAGAAAATGCCTAAATGCACAGACGAATTGTGCAAATCATCAATTTTGGCTATTTAAATGCATTATATTGCTGTAGTCTTCTAAATTTGGTTGAAAGCGCAAAACAAGCTGAAGTTTTATGGCAATTAATGTAAAATGGGCCAAATCTATTTTACAATTTGGCAATGAAAAAGAAAAAATATTTTGTGGGGTGGTGAAAAAATGTGTTTTACAAAAAAAGGAAAAGAATTGTCTGTGTAGTATAACAGTGATTTGGCCTTTATGGATATATAAATGTTAGAGCAAGTGATTTATCATCTTTTTCCTAGGTTTCATGGCTCAGGAGGGCTCGTCGGGACTGCATAAGATCATTAAATTGCCACATGGTGGCGCTATCTGCAACAAAAATTAACCTGTTCTTCTTGGGCTCAAGGCCTTAGTTTAAGGGTTTTGAGAGGGCCAACAAACAGGTTGGGCGAGGTAATACTGACAGCTGGTTATGGAAACAAAACGCATGTAACACTTGTGTTTTTTAAATTCACTCAACACTTGCATCTGAAATTGTATTTGACTCTCTATCTCTAAGAATCACTCATAAAACACCTTAAAGGAAAGAAGCCTCTCAGGACAAACTGACCAGGAGGTGTGTGTGAATAAACAAGGCACACAGATGTGGTTAAGTAGCCTATTATGAAATTAAATGCACGAATCACTTCTCTAGTGAAATGCTTTATGTCGCTGGGAGTCAGCCATTGCATGTGTGAAATATTGTATCTAGCTCATGAGCCTGAGCAGTCACTTTAGATATCTAAGGTTCATATAACCGAGGTCAACTGGCAATAAATCTAGAGGTATTAAAAAACAAACTAAACTCTTCTTAAGGCATCAAACATAATTTAGTGTATTCCCTGTTGCTGTTACTGCGGAGTCATTTCATGGGTGTCACTCTTAGTATCTGGTGCTGTTTTACTTTTCGGAGCTGTTGATGGTCTCGGTCTCCTATTGGACTGTCCGGACCTCTTGCCTCCCCGCTGGCTCTTGGCCAGCTCGGCCTGCAGACTGTGACCACTCAGAGTGAGGTCCTGCAGAGCCTGCAGGGCCTGGTCTGCGGCCTGAGGGTCACTGTAGTCCAGGAAGGCTCTGTGCTGAGCTCCCTGCCAGGTGAGCCTCAGTGGGGCGGCCTCCCTCTCTCTCAGGGCCGTTTTCAGCTCACTAACCCGTAGCCCAGCGGGGATACCCCCCAGGTAAACTGTGGTCACACTCGGGGGGAGCTTACGCTGAGACGCCACTTCACCTCCACCTTCCTCTGGGCCCTTCTCCTTCACGTTCCCAACTTTTCTTCCCTTTCCTCTCTCGTTGATTTCGCCCTCTTTACCTCCCCCGCCATCTCCTCTGCTTTCTCGCCTCACTCTAGCTGGGCGCTGTTTGGCTTTCTGTTCCGGCTCAGCTCTTTTCTCGTGTTTGGATTCTCCCTCAGCATCCTGCTGCGTGCTCTGCCTTGGCCTCCGTCTGGTTTGCCTTCTGGGTTGACCGGCTTGCACGCCCGGCTCTGCTGCGACAGGCGCCGCCCCCAGTGTTACATCCTTCCCTGCCTGCTCCTCCAGAGCACGCAGCTTCTTCAGGATCGGGATCCTCTCCAGCTTTTCTGTGTCCAGCTGGAGACAGAAAAGCTCAGTAAGGCGACAGGGAAACATCAAAATAGCCCTGCTCCGAGCCAACACACCATACCTGCGGATGAATTCAATTAATAACAGAGTGAAAGCTGACAAATTAACTGGTATTATTCCATCCTGCGCACAGCCCATGCTACAGTAATAACTATCTTTATAGAGGCAGGACATTTCACTTCCCAAGCAGTTAAAAATAAAGACTGCTCTCTTGATTTGTTGGGCTTTTAAGTGTCTTGGCAGCCTTTGATGGTGGCTGGTCCTGTAAAGGATATACGGGGCTATTGTTTTTACACTGGCCTGTTTGACCTGCCATTCCCCTGCCCCTGCAGAGCCAAGCTGGCTGGGCAGAGGAGCCTTTGATGATCAGACATGGCCTTCCTGCCAGTGAGGTCACTGGGTCCTGTTTACTTACGAGCGTGTCTTAAGGAACCCAGAGGTTACACACAAACCCTCTACATGGTAAGAATAATGTCCCCATCATGTCTAATTAAAGACAAATTATCAGTTGGAAAAACACACCACATCTCTCTGCCAGTGTCCGTAAATCAAAGGCAGTTTAAGGTCCAGACTCATGTTAACATGAAAACAGACGATGAGGAGCATTTTTTAAATTATCCATGCACACTTCTTTCATCATTTTGTTTTGTCAGTCATTTATTTCAAACATTTTTCACTCTTTTGTGTGTTGTACCTGGCTGTTATGCATTTTAAGAGTGTATACATACAGTATGTGTACTGTGTATGAAACACTGACTCACTCTACTATTGATACCAATTTAAAGACACTAACAGAAAATAAGACTAAAAGGCTAATGCTGACAATTGTTGTAGCAC
>JBCAUF010000001.1:17609028-17620501 GCA_038406115.1 Haemulon aurolineatum | reverse complement strand
ATAAAGTGACAATAATGTAGCAGTCAAGTTAGATGTAAACAGAGATTGAGTGTGTATGCCTCTATAGACTGTATGAAGAAAGGAGAAACAGGACAAACTGAAAGTAAATATGAGATTTTCATGCATCAACAGACAGATAATGAAGTTACCTGGGGAATCATGGCAGTGGGAAAACAGAAAAGGGGAGGATAATAACTTCACATGGCAAACATTAATTTCTTCCAGTACCGGGTTAGGGTCTCCATTTCTTTATTCAATTAGCTCCCTCTCACCCTCTGTCTTTATGCACTGACAGATCCCAATAAAGACATCCAGAAGCTACTGAAGCCCTCCAGCTCAGGTGACCTATCCAAGGAGTTGTTCCAGCACCCAGCAGGGGTGGAGGAGGAGGAGGGCAGCCTGTCTGGGCACACTGCTAGCCTGCTGCACATCACTGAAAAGAGACGTGAGTACCCGGGAAAGGGTTGAAGGGAGGGCGGTATTAAGAATGTGAAACGGTGATAAATATTCATTGATGATAAAGAGATGCTACGGGGTAATAGGGGTTGAAAATGCCTTGAGCAAGACACCTGATCACAAAAGCAAGTGTCTCCAACATAGGAGGAGATTAGTGATCTTAAATGAGGAGGGTAGAGGATATCCTGCTTCTGTTAAAGAGTGACAGTCACTGCTGGATTGATATAAAGTAAGATATGGTAACACATAAGGTATCTCATAGGCCTGTGGAGCTCTAGTTACACAAATGACATTTCTGGTCTACATGCTCATCCAGGTTGATCCTCTCTGATCTTTAAAGCTACTGAATGATCACTGTCTGCTTTAGGTATTCTGGTCCCACATTCTCAAAGACCGCTGCAGCTTAGCCCTGGTTGAAAAGACTCATTGTGCATTGGTCCCATACAGAGGCTTCCCTGTATGGGCCTTGCTCAGAGCCCAGGGCGAAGAACCACAGAGGGCTACTCGGGCTACATGGGTGACAAGGCAAACCTTTATCTGCTTCACTAACTTTGACACTTTTTTTTCAAAGAGATAGCTCATCCAGAGGCTAATGTCTGTGCCTGTGTGATTTCATTCTCTCCAACTAGCTGTGGCACCTGGCAGGTCAGCTAATGATATCTCTCTATGAAGCAAAGAGAAAGAAAGGACAGCTTCAGATATTCACAGAATGCTCAAAAATCCCATCCTGAGAAAACATGCAATCAAAATGATCATCTCTCTTATTACAGTACATTCATTCTCAACCCATTCACTGAGAGAGAAGATTAAAAAATTTACGTTTTTTAAAACTTAAGTGGGTAATTCATCATGGTTTTGTCCACAGTGTCACAGAGCCATATTGCAGTGTCATCCTGAATGGCACAGAAAACAAATTCCTTCCTAGTGCTGCAGCTTCATCTCCAAAAAGGGGGGGACCACGGTTGCTTCTGAGTCGTCTGCAAAATTTATTTTTAGGCCCCGGAGCAAACAGCCTACCTTAAAAAGACAAACATCTTAATGTCCCAGAAAGGAGCAAGTTGTCACCTGGCTTGTGGCAACTAAATAACTGAAAAACAACAACGCACAGTAAAGGTGGATGCAAAAAGAAATACAAACTCATATCGAAACGCAATGCAGATAAGCAACTTTTGTTATTGTGATTGGGTGGATGTGCAGGAATTTAAGATTAAAAATTTATGGTGACTGCTCTGCAGTAAGCCTGAGAGGGATGTGTTTATCTGTTTGTGTTGTCTCTAATAGCAGAAACAGGCAGTCAAATGAAAGATGAAAGATGAAAAGCGATTACAAAACATTGAGTACATCTTGAATTGAAACACGTTGAAGAGCTCTGTTTCTGTAAACTATGCTTTATTCGTAGAGCATTTTCTGCCAATTTGCCTTCATTAGGGTAATGAATAAAGCATGATGTACCGGAGGAGTGCTGTGCGACATGTGTTTAATTTTGATGGACATGCATTGACACGCTCAGTGGTTTGTGTGTGTGTTCTCAGAGTTAGAGATGACAGCTTTTTACCTGTCAGTTGTTGATTAGCAAACAATGCATCAGAAAATAACTGGAGCCAGTTACTGTCAAGTGATGTATAGCCTGTGTGCTCACTCACTATGAAGAAGAAAAGAAGTCTTGCCACAGAATGCATTTAGAGAAATACTTTTGGGCATTGCTCGCTATACTATCTCAGTACCTTAATCATCTTCACTACATCGGAGCCCAGTCATCATTACAAGCTGCTCGGGCTTGACTGATGACCTCAGAGCCCTGCTGAGCCAGTAGAGAGGAAAGGGGATTACACAGATCCGGCATGCAAGGCGCATCCCCTCTGCGCCCTTATCCCCTTCTCCCAAATGTTAACTCATGCCTCCCACCTACCCTCCCCACTCTTTACTCCCTCCATCTGTACCTTTATGCATATAGAGAGAGGAAATGGGAGAAAAGATAAGGAAAATTATAGCAAAACCTTGTTTATGGAACATCGAATTGACAGCATGCAAACAATTATTTTTCATACTGTGATGCTCTGAATTACAGGAAACATTAAATTACTTTCTAGAGAATTGAGGCAACCTTTATTTCACACATATTAACTACAAAGGCAGGTATATAGAGAGTGACATTAAAGGCATGCTGTAAAAACAAAAATACAAAAAAGAAGTTGAAAAAGATCAGAATGTGCAAATTTGTCTTTTTATACACCACCAGCCTGTATGCTTGCTGTAAGAAGAGGTGTTTTACATCATCCTTCTGCTTCAGACACAAAGTCAGTCTCAGTCTTTTTTTGTCTCAGAGTAAAATCTCTATTGTCAGTCCTCCCCTCTAGTGTCTCTGAGCTCTCCTCATTGGCTTTAGAGATGGAGGCAGTTGTTTCAGTGTGTCTGCCTAGGAGAGAAAACGTACTGATCAATTATTCAAGGAGAAAGGGTGTGGGAGAGGGAAAAAGAGATGGGGTGGGGGAGAAAACACAGCACAACAGAATGGGAATAACCTTGTAACCAATTGAAAATAATTGCAGCAAATAATGGAGCAACTGTTTTGCTTTACATAATGCCTTCCATCCTCTTCATATACTTCCTCTCTCATCCCTTCCTTCCCTTTCTTCTTGTTTTACATTCACCGTCTTACCTAGTTTCATCTCTCCCTCACCTCCCATCATCCTGCCTCTCCCTCTTTTCTCTTCATCTCCTCCTCCGCAATTTCCAGCCTCTCCGTTTTGCTGCCTCCAGTTTCTTTGCTCTTCCTGAAAAGGGGGTCAGAAAAGACTGATAGCTGTGAGCTGGCACCTTCCAGCCTGAGGGGAAAGTAGAATATACTCACAATCAGATTTGAGAAGCAAAGCTAAGTGAGGAAATAATATTTCAAAAAATGGTTCTGTATGGTTCTTGTCAACCAGTAATTGAATATTGCAGCATATCTCCACTCAATATAACTAACCACTTTCGACTGAGGCTCTCCATTGCTGCTGTTTAATTACATGTGTTACAGTGGTTAATGGTGTGATAATGGAAACTGGTTTGCTTAACCCTTTATTGCCATGTAGCTCAAGAGCCTTCAGAGGGATACTATCTTCTTTTATTATACGGGAGAAATGTGAATTCAAGCAGTTCTGTCTGCTGGATATTATTTTTTAACAATGCATCAAGATGGCAGAACTAGCTAAGCCTCAGTAACAAAGCAACAAAGTGGTAACATGACATTTGGGAACTCTTTCAACCGTGGTTAACTGCTGGATTTCAAACCATGTAAATATGTTAGGCTGATGGTGAGCTGAGAGGTGAATCTAACTTTTTATTATCTAAATAGAAATGGCTAAAAGCATGAATGATTACAGTAAATAATCACCTTCACTGGAGGCCTCTTGGTCACATCTTTATGCTAGTATAGACAGATTAAGATTTCTGAAACTGAAGGATTTGCTTTTAACATATTCAAATTGTATTTATTTATATGGCACTTTTCATGCTGAACAGCAACACAAAGTGTTTATGATATTTTTACTTTGGAACATGTACAGTCGAGGAACAAATACAAGGGGGTGGCATTGGAGCCCTGAGGGATCCCACCAATAACATCTGTGATATGTTTTACTGGGAGGTAGAACCTGAGCTGATGTTTGTCAAATCGGGAAAGTTTTTATTCATCTAAAATGATTCAAACGACACCACTGACTCTCTCTTCATCATGTCTTAGTCTTCCTTCATCTTTATCATCATTCTCTGTCCTTATTTTTCTCTTTTTGTAGGCATCATGATTTCTAATGTTTCTTACTGTGCAGCATTTATATGTAGACCACATGGTAACTGTCTGGTAAATATTCATGCATGTCATCCACCTGGGTTATATCCAGCATATGAAGTGCTGGCTCTCAGCATGTTAGTGAAACTGCACAGGACATTTAGAATAGAGCAGAGGATTTGGGGTGAAATAGAGGACAGGTGATACAGCTCTTGTTTGATCGTTTTTAGTCAAAGAGGGTTTTGTTGAGACTTCAAACTTCAAAGTCTCAAAAATTTCATCACTTGTTTCTAATTTGTATTCTCTCATAGTCACTGCTTCCTTATTTGTCATTCCACGTGTCTCCTTACATTTCTGGTGTTGAGTGCTTTTAATGTATTGGAAACATGGTACAATGACCAGCCACCTCTCCAGCATGATGATCAGTCTTCTTTAAATCAATATGTGCTTCATCAGAAGGAGGCGATGCAGGGAATTGAATGCAGCAGCAGACAAAGAGCAGCAGGAGACTTGGCTCTGCTTCTTCAGCTGGAAGCATTGTTTTAAACAGCCTGGAAAACAGCAGGCAAACGATGTGTAATAACAGCTTTCAACCTGTCACGTAACCCATCATTTCCTCTGCAAAGTCACGCCCACAAATAACCAAAGAAGTGTTTCATTCAGACTTGGCAGACCGACATCCACTGATTCACAAAGAGTTACAAACACACCTCCATCAGCGTCTGTGAAGTCTCCAAACATCTTTCTCGCTTGCCAGATTAGTTCAGCTCTGTTGGGCTCGGGTGATGCTGAGAAAAGCAGATGTTCTTGGACCCTTGCTAGACTTTATGTGTCTTACGGGGTCTCTGAATAAATTTCACTTTACATACCTCGCATTAAAATTTTAGTGTTGGGGGCAGCCTGATTGGAATGCTGTTCCCAGCACGTCAATGCACACCACATGCGAATGTGACCCTGTTGTGTGCAGCGACGGTGACGCCTGGCTGTCGAGGAATCAATGGCTTGTGCAGAAATGAACAGGTGCAACACACCCAGGAGAAAGATGAAGATCACTGTGTCTTGAAGAACTGGCTATTTTCATCTCCACTGACCTCAACTCTTGTTTCAGACTCACTACACTGGCAAAGTCAAGAAATCTACTGTGTCTGAAATATTTCTGAAGTATAGAGTGCTTAACTTTCCCAGAGATATACAGATAAAATGGATAAAGGAGTAAAAATGTTCTTTGTTCAAATTGATTTTACAATAGTACTGCAAGAGGCAGCTATTGATCTGATTATAAGCACAATAGAGACTCAAGAGAGGCACTGCTGTACTCTCTGATGGGTTGAGGATCTCCAGAACATATGCAGTTCCACTTCCCCAGCTTCTCTTTAAAGAGACACTTTTCTTCTACGCCGTCAGCAAAGAACGAGTGGATCTTTGTAATCTCTCAACCTCTCCTGTTTTCTCTGTCCACCTCTTAGAACCACTGAGCAGTGTGTCTTCTTTGGAGGTGCACTTTGATCTCCTGGATCTGACTGAGCTGACAGACATGTCTGACCAGGAGCTGGCAGAAGTTTTCGCTGACTCTGATGAGGAGAACCACAACGAGTCCCCAGCAGGTAAATGTAAAAACACATGTTTTTGCACTGAGCAAGAGTTGTGAAAAGAAACAGAAAGTGGATTCTTTTTCATTGCAAAAACAATTCCCAGATTCACTCAAGGTTTGTGTAGAAAGTAATGGACATTATGTAGAATTTAATGATTCTCCTCATAACACATCATCACTCGATTAGGACCAATGTGATATGTTCAAGCTATGAGTCACAAATATGTAACAATGTGCACATGCATGCTGTTAGAATGGTTTGCTGTAAATCCCGCTGGCCCATGGCCTATGTATAGATTTTATCTATTTTATTTATGCAAATGTTAACACTGATTATTTCAAAGTTCTTCTTGTACTTGCAAGATATTTTCTTTACACCCTTTTGCCCTGTGGTCTCATTATAAAAAGTTCAGTGTCTCATATATAAAATTTGATTGTTGGGGGAAGTATTTCCAAAACTAAATGTCCTCCTGACAGTCCTTTACCTCCGAATACTCATATCCTGTGCAGAGTTTCAGATCATCATGGCCCAGCAGGGTCCTGAAAAGGCCCGCTGAGCCATAATGACTTGAAATGTCGTATGACTCCCTGAGGGAGTCATCGAAAACATTTTACATTCTCACAGGACAAGCTGCTTATAAACTGAAAAGGTTAAACTGCCCTTTTTACATTACTTCACTCATTTGATTCCCATGAGAAACAATTTTATGTCATTTGGGACAGCAGAAATTAAAGGAAACAATGTTGCATTAAATTGGGATGAATCACACCAGAAATATATGAGCTAAATTAATCAAATGCAGTAGATGGGTTTCATGCACATATGGACATACGGGTCACCCTGCATAGTGCAACAGCAGGTACAGTATAAAGGCTAGCATGTCTGCAAAAGGAAGCACAAAATCTTTCCCATGTTTTATTTATGACCTGCAAACCTCATCTTGCATGCGGACAGTGAACTCTCTCCTTCTCCTACACTCCTGCCTCTCAGCATGCACGCAGGTTTTCATGCCAGCTCAAGGGCCACTGACACAGTTTAGACAATGTCTGCGCATGGACCATACTGGTCAAAAAGTTTAAAGCATCATCATTTTCTTGATAGAAATGTCAGACTTCCAACTGAGATACTATCATCAAATGTACAGTAGGTGTAACCAGTTCTAATACTTTGTTTGGCTCAAAACAGACGTTCATCATTCGGGTGACATGGTAACAGAACTTAATAGTATAGCTTGGCCACATGTGTATGCAGAGAGCTTAACTATGGATTGTTTAGAACCACTGAAACACAAACTAGATGAACAAAACATTTATAAATTAGGATCCCCCTCTATATCCTACTATCACTGCTGCTGATTCTCGCTTAAATTTCTTATTACAACATTTCCTCCTCCTTCAACAACCGCTCAGCTCAGCTCTCTCCCGTCTCTTTCCTGATTATTACTAATGTTCCATATCATGGCACAGCTCGTTAAGTGTGAGTTGTGGTTGCAGTGGGCCATCTGTGCTATAAGCTGCTGTCTGCAGCTCCACCGCCAATTATTTAAATCAAAGATGTAATGCAGCGCTTGATACAAGACATTTTCTTTGTTTCTTTATTAAAACCTTGTACATTGAGTGCACAGTATGCTGTGCTCATATAAAATGTTTTACTAAAACTTTGTTCCATGTTATCATATACACTGTGAAGATTCTTAATGAAGCACATCCAGTTTAATCCTCACTGCTGCTAAGGACAATTGTAGTTTAAGACAGCTTTGTGGTTTGCCAACTGAGCTTTACTAGATCATTGCAACAGGACACAACTTTGACATTTATTACCTTTTAAGTTGATATAGTGACCTGATTAGTAAGCTATCAACACATCCAGTCATGAGTGAACAACATAAACATTTATTTGGAGTCATGCCCATTGTTACTTTTAAACAGTTTTTTGTCTGATGAGTATAGGCATATCTGGCACTTTAGCTGCTAAATGCTGCACTCTGTTCACTAGTTATTCACTAACACTGGTCGATGCTGAGCTTTTTCATTGAAAACAGATACATGTCGTTAAGGACCTGAGAGCTGTGAGACTAAACCAACATAATACATTTCTAAGTTGAACAGCTAAACAGTGAATTAAATTCTCTAAAGCCGCAAGGCATTATTATGATCAAAATCTGTATTGTATGCACAACAATTAAACTGTGATTAAGCAAGACTTAATGTTCACTTTAGATTGTAACATCTTTAATGAAACACTTGCAGGTGAGTAGCTACATTAGGTAATCAGATCAACCAGTTATTATCAGCCTTAATGTTTAACACATAAAACACCTGTGCTCCCTTAAAAAATTACATTAATGGATTTATTTGAACAATGTTTAATTTATGGATTAATGACTTCATACAAAACGCACTGTCACAATTTATCCAACAGTAATTTGGTTCAAGGTTTTTCAGATTTGATGCATCGTTAGATCATGTTAGATATGCAATGACTAGATACACTTCAGTTCAGTTGAATTAATTTTGGTTTACAAGGTGTTGCAGCTGTCCAGATGCAAATTTGCCAGTGTTCTTATTCACTCAATGATAATTAAACACATGTACACTAATTCACTATCTCAAAGAATTTGACGCATTTTCAGGGTAAAACTTAAGCCAGTCAATAAATTGTACTAGTATACAGTATATATATGTGTGTGTGTGTGTGTGTGTGTGTGTGTATAGATATACCTCCTGTGTTCAGTCAAGCAGACTAAACAGTTTTAGCTCGTCCACCCTTTTCAGCTGTCCTCTCCAAACACCAGCACACCAACTTTCCTCATCCTCTTAGTCACAAGGCACAGCTGCTTGTCAGCAGCCAGGTGCAGGAGATGCAACAGCCAAGAGGCCTCCAGTCCAAGGCCTCACATCCGCTGCTCTGCTCTCTGCTAATCAAGATGAAGTCCTGCTGTCAGGAGATACACAGCTGTATACCACTGTTATGATGTCAGGTGATATGATTTACACAGCCTTTCATCTGTGAGAAAAACAAAATGATTAAATGTGCACACACGCAGAGTGACATATTCAGATAATTTATCTGTTTTTATTGTTGACTAATGCAAGCTGTCAACCTCACAATGAGCAGTGTGGATCATTTACTCCTGTATTTTACCTACATCAGTCATGAATAAAAATAGATCAGCCATCAGAACCACCCAGCAACCATTTCCTCCTCACCGAAACTCTTTAACCTTTTGACATTAGATGTTTTGTTTTGTGCAGTGCTTTTCTTCATCATGCTTCCAAAAGTCTTCTACCTGTGTGCTGTTTTTGTCTCACACTCAGCACAGACACAGTCCTCCTCTCCTTCACCCGCTGTCACTTAGCTTACCTTCATCCTTTCGTTCCCAATCTCTCTCTCCATGTCTGCCTCAGATTGATATGGCTTGTGCAGAGCAAGGATAACCATCACAGATAGCTGCAGCTGCAGGGAGTCTACAGGCAGATACTGTAGAGCAGCTGTTTCGCTTACAGGATTACACAAGACTTGCAAAAAATCATATAATCACGAAAGATGTGAAACACAGCTGTTTCTACATAATGTTGGCTCTTATTTGTTTTGAAGTTTTATTTTATGAGCAGCTCAGCAGGTATGGGTATTTATGACAAAGTAACATAACAGACAGATGGGCTGATTTGCACTGAGACCATAAAGGGAAAACACACAGGGATGTTGCTCGAACAGTGAATCTGTAAAACATGATGAAACTAAATTTTATCAGCTAACAGTTTTGGATAAAAATGTCCATCAAATAGCATCTGGTAAATTGTGTGGGAGATACAATAGCATGCTGATACTTGATTTCCTCATTCTGTTTTGCCCCGTCATATTTTGTCATTTCATTCAAAATAAATGTTTGCACAACAGTGTTTTAGATCATCTAAATAGCGAAATTATATTTTTCACAAATGAACAAAGATATTGCATTGTTGCATATCTTTATGCTTTGCAGACAATGTTAGCAGTATAAACTGTGTGTGTGTGTGTGTGTGTGCGTGTGCGTGCAAGAGAAAGAAAGGATTTATCCAAACAGCGACTTATTGAACAAATCTCAGCTGTGAGGACCAGCTGTTCTGTTTCATCTGGATTCCCTAAAACCTCCTCCATTACTCAGCTCTGTAACTTCATGCAGGATGATTTTTGATAAGTCTTGAACAGTCCCGTTGGGAACACGCTGCAAATCGAATCATGACAAAGGCAGCACAATTAAAGCAAGCTGGTTTATTCATCCATAAAGTCATCAGTGAGCTCAGGGTGGGTGAGAAAGAGATGGACTTAAATTTAATTAGTCTTTGCCAAGGTTTGCATTGAAAATGTTGCGGTATTGAGCTGCGCTGTGCTGTGTGGGCATTGACCTCTACGGAAAACTGCTGAGCGTGTGTTTGTGTGCGTGTGTGTGTGTGTGTGTGTGTGTGTGGTAGGCATGTAAGAGTTGAGAGAGAGGTTAAGGAAGAGCAGAGATGGGAGGATGAAGATGGGTGAGTGAGTTCATGCTAAATGTAGGCTCCTGAATAATTCACTGTTCCCTGCTGGAAACAAGCAGCCCCTCAAAGCCATTTAAACAGTTATCATAATCTGAGTGACTACATTGGCACATCATTTATATATGCTCATATCTTGTTTGTTTTGTTTACTCTGCTGTCTCTCTTTTCCATGCTCCCTTTGACCAGTTTTAGGCCTTATTCAGGGGCATGTTCAACTGAAATTAGCGGTCGGATGCACTTCGTAGCTGGAAAACAGAGGGTGGAGAACATACAGAAATTAGTGTTTCATCAGGCGTCTCTTTCTAGAGCAGCTCGAGTGGCACAGGACAAAAGAGGCTGACTTTGTCCAGTAGGTTTGCTCTTTGTTTCTCTCTCAAATGAGCTTGATGAACCATAGAGTTTGCGCACCACATCCATGGAAAACTACCACAGGCCTCCCATTCTTTGTGGTTCAGTGCTAGGAGCAGGGTTTTAACTGATGACATTGCAGACTATAACCTATTGTGTTGTTGTGATTGATGTTCAAGTTATATGAGTTGTTTCAGCATGGATATTTGTTTTATGACTTTGTCCGAGGATTTCTTTAGCAGATATGTGAAAGGATGAAGTGATGCAGAAAATAGAGAACATAAACAGAAATCCATTGTTCAGTTACACTTTGTTTACTACACAGCATATCACGTATCGTTCTCACAGCCTCCGATGATTTTCCGTGACTGCGTTCTATAGGCGGTGAGACAGCGTCTTCCAAGAGAGTCTCGACTCATGACCATTTATTTTGGGTGTTTGCAGCAGAAGACAGAAGGAGCACAGCAGCAGCTTCCAGTCTTGTGCCATTCAGAGAGGCTCCTTTGAATGTAAGAGGTCAGACTCCAGTTCGGCTCACTGCCTCTGGGGTCGCTCCAGGCTTGTAAAGACATTACAGATTATTATCTTTTATTATTGAAATACTTGCCCCAGTACAGAAACACAGCCTGGGCCCTGGGATCAGTATGTGCAAATAAGAAGAGTGTTGTTTCAGTGGCTTCAAAGAGAAGGGCATTGTGACTAACAGTACAAATGCACATACAAACACAGAACTGGTGTTGCACTACAGTTGTTGTCACTGTGCCTTCACAGGTTTCCTGTCGGAGAGTCGA
>JBCAUF010000001.1:17499772-17510627 GCA_038406115.1 Haemulon aurolineatum | reverse complement strand
GTCTTAGCCATCAGTTTTAGTAAGCTATAAATGCCAGAGGTTTAGTTCAAATACAGTCAATCAAAAGTGAAGAGTTCTTATTTATTCTTTCATTGTGATTGTGATCATTTTGGTTGCTTTTGCCTAAAATTTCGCTCAGAATTTGGACATTGGGGCATAAAATCAGCTCTTTTTCGTTTTTAGGGTTGACAGACAGCATTTCAAGTTTTCCTTCGCTGTCAACACACTGACACAGTTACGCATGATGTAAACATATTGATAAACATGTTGCAGTATAATGTCTTTTAGCCTTATGATGTGAAAGTGATCATTGGATCATTTGTTCTGCAACACAGCAAGCCATATTACAGTGTTGTGGTCATTTAGTGACTTATGGCTATAAATGTGTCTGTGATGAGTGAACGCCTGGCTGTTGAGTACTAACAGGCAACACTGAAGCCAAAGACGGGATGACTGACAGCTGTGCGGCAGACAGCGAAGGGGAGTGGAGACTACCGGAGAATGGCAAGGATGAAGAATCCGCTTTAGCCTCTTTTCCTTTAGCCTCCCGTGACACTCAGACAAGCAATAGGGTGTGCAAGCTGCCATGCGTGCAGCTCCCTGTCAGTACCTGTCATAGTAGTCCTCGTGGTAGCTGTCATAGTCCAGGTCCAACTCAGATCTACAGGAGAGGGGGGGAGAAAGAGACAGAGACGGAGGAGGTGGTTAGAAAAGTATTTTGCCAAAACTACGTGATGCACTTTTACTGGTGCTATCACACAGTGAGTCAGTGTGTAACTGTGAGACTCAACAGAGTTATATTGTACAGTCACTTCATCTGGAAAGAATTCAGTGTTCCTGATCTGCAGCCAGCCAGAAAAAGACATTGGATTTGTTCTGCTGCAGCATCCAAGGTGGAAAATCCATAGAAATCGCCCTGTGCTCCAACTGTACCGCTCACAGAGCACCTCCATGTATGAGTTTGGTGAGGCACGAGTTAGCGCGTGTGTGTGTGTGTGAGCGAGACGGAGAATCAGAGGCAGGTGGCCGATGTGACAGGAGTGAACTTATATGGGCCGGTGGCTGCGGTGCACCTGCAGAGCAGACCGGAGGAAGTGGAGGAGAGAGAAGTGACACTAAGCCGGAGCGAGATCACATTCTGGTGTGTCAGACCTCAGCATTCCTCTCTAATCCCCACACAGAGTCCCTAATAATCCCTCCATGTTGCTCACCCTCCCTCTGTCTCCCTTTGTCTCTCTCGCTGACTCACTCCCTCTATCCGTCTTTGTCATTCTTTCATTTATCTGTCAGGCTTTCTCTCTCTTTAAGCTGACCTCACTCTCTCCATTTCTGTCTCAATCAGTCTCGCTGCTCAGTTTCATTCAATCCAATTCAAGAGCTTTACTTGCAAGATGACCATATATTCATATTCAAGTCCAACAGCCCGTGTTCTTTTTTCTTTTTTTTTTGTTGTTGTTTGTTTTGTTTTTTTCAGGACACTTCGACATATTTTGGGAAACTAACACACCCACAGTCCCGGCCATCTGCTTATCTGTCGCTCAGGGAGGCGGCGATTTTCCTGGTTGTAGTCATGCAGCTCATCTCAAAAAAGAGATGTTTTTTTTGTATGTCAGCGGACTAAACCGAACACATGTACAAACACAGACGGACAAACATCACAGGGTTATGAGAAGCGAGAACCTCTTAGCCCCTCTCTCTCCCTCTCTCTCTCTGTAGACTTATTGGAGTGGACCATAATCACATCTCCTCCGGTGTTACTCTCACCAACTCTTCTCTGTCTCACACCAGCTGGTTTTCAGAGCTCCGGAGACAAGAAAAGCACAAAATAATTCATAACAAGTGCTCACGTCTGAGCTGGACACTTGCCAGGAATGGGAAGCGTAATTTCAATCCAATTTAAAGATTGCTTGTTGGAAAAGGAGGAGGTCTACGTGTTACCTTAGCTCATTCTGTCAAACCAGTTGAAACATCTTGATCCCTGTGCATCTGAGGACACAAAAGGAGGGCATTTTAACGCTCTTTTTACATCATGCACTGGTTAAGGACACTCTGTGAGGCAGAAGGACAGAGGACAAGAGAAACAATAACTCTGCAGCTGAGCTGAGCTGAGCTTTTTTTATTCTCCAAGTGAATTCAGCCAGAAGAGAGATAGAAAATAACAGCTATTCACCGAAATCCTCACTGAGGGGGAACTAAGCTGCTGTTCTCTTTTTCTCACATTGGCGTCCTCTGGTTTACCTTTACATTTGTGGGACTCTGTGGCAGACAGACAAATTATCGTTTGATAAATCACTTTTTTTTTTATACACAGACTTTCTTGCTATCTTATGTTGGCTTGTCTGTTTTTATTTTATACATTTGGCTGCGTATTTGGGGACTTTTTAGTATTTTAAGTCTACTTTTCATCACAGGTCATTTATCTTTTTAATGAGAAATGCTTTCTTTTTTGCTATGTAATTCTTCTTTTCTCCTTCTCTATTATCATTATACGCGAGTGATTTTTCATCATAATCACTTAAATTGTATTAATTATCAATTAAAAATGAGAAACACTTGCACATTTCCTCTGTCATATACTAAATAATGCAAAATGACACACTGTATATTAGTATTAGATTTTAATATATGATAAAGGCATCAAAGCATTTTGATTTAAATAGTATATCGGTCATATATATGAATTAGTTGTTAACCACTGAATGTTGAATAATAAATATCTGGTGATTTGTTTTGTATTAATGTTCAGGGCATTAAATATGTTGCCACGGCACGGTAACGATATGACACAAATATGATTTAGTGACGATAAATCTGTGACAGGTAAGTGCAACCCGTTTAGACTGTAATTACATCCACAGTGAGCAGCCAAGTGCCTGGGTCACTGTGTGTGTGTTTTTAGCCATGTGTTTGTGTGTATGTGTGTGTATGTGTGTGTGCGTTTGAGAGAGAGACAGAGAGACAGAGACAGAGAGAGAGGCAGATGGACAGCAGGGTCACTAAAGGCTAATTAATTTCTTTTCATAATTTCTCAAGTGCCAAAGCAATCCATTAGCCATGGCTGGCTATAAATCATCTCAGCCTCAGTGTGTGTGTGTGTGTGTGTGTGCGCGCGTGCATGTGCGCCTGTGTTTGTGCACGCGTGTGTGTGCATTAGGCAAAGGCGAATTGCATTTTGTGAACAAAGCATCGCAGAGATTTCCTCCAACATACACGTTCAACACCCACCGAGGGCAGAAAACCATCAGTTTCACTGCAGCTGAATCTATGGAGGAATGTCGAAGGTGTGTGTGTGTGTGTGTGTATGTGTAGGAGTGACTGACTGTGTGAGATGAATTATTAGAGATGTAGTTCAATTGGCTTAGAGCCTTGACAGATGCAATTTAAATCTCAGTGACAATGAATCAAAGTGACATTTTATGTGAGATTCTTGTTTTTTTGATTGAGGTGACATTTTCAGTGATGAATAATCACTGATGCGTTCTTTTGTCCTGCACTTCCTAATTATTGGCTCACAACACTGTCAACAGTTAATCAATTAAATCAGTACTGAAGTTAATACAACATATAGAAATTATCGTGCAAATAATGGCAGAATTTTTGCTCTTGCCTGAGAGTAACCATATCCATGGTGAAAGTTTGCGTCAATATAACTCTCACCACTGACGGCAATGTTATCTCAACACAACACGATGATTGCTCACAGAATTAAATACACCTGCAGCTGGACAACAGATCTAACAAGCAGCAGCTACATTAGGCCAACCTGAACAAAGTCTGGTCAAAATGCAGAGCCACACCTGCATTAATATTCAGCACCAATTAATTTTTGAATCTATTTGAGAGTGAATGTTTTGTCCTTTGCAGTAGTGAATGACAAATTCATCTTTTCTAAATACACGTACATAGTTTACATTATGTTCCTACACATCCACATGTATGCACACACTCAGGGATACTGTAGTCATATAAACAATGTGTGCCAAAACATTTCCAGCAATCAATGCAATGGAATAACAATTTCATATCATTCGTTATGCATATTGCAAACATTTATAAAGCATGCTTGTTGCTGGAAAAGAAGGAATTAGTTCCAGTTACTTAATTTCAACACCTAATACACGCTCTCTCTCCCTCAAAAAGTGTGATGGTCATCGATTTACATTTGCATTTAGAATTAGGTGAAGAACAAACTGTCCCCTGATTGCCTCTGTTGAGAATACAGATTTAAGACGCGAGAGAAATGAAGGTTTAATTAAAAACGATGCAGGCAGATACTGGGAGATTATTGAGAATGGTCTTGAAATGGCAGAGGGGGGGTTTTTACGTGGCTTTGCAGATTATTCCACAGTGCAAACAGTAGAAGTCGTTCATAAATTAGTTTTGCAGCATTCCTGAAGCAACAGCAGCTGGTGAGGAATAGTGTTGCTGTTGTATTCGTCACTAGTAATGACAGCATTTCTTTGAATTACATCACCATAACCAAGAACTGTCATTCTTTTATTTAATTAAGAGCCTTGTTTGACTATTTCGGACATCAGAAGCTAGTCATAAAACAAAAAGAAGATCAGGGGTCAGGAAAGGTGAAACTGAACTGAACTGAACAAATCCACCGCAGGGACACAGAGCTAGGATCACAATTTACTCTAAACCAACCCCCAGGATTATTTAATTCATCTGACAATAATAATTAATTAATAGAATAAGAAATACAGGATAAGGTGGTATCATCAGCATAGATATGTATTTGAAAATTGTGTGCAAGAGACAAAATAATTTATATGAATGGTGAATAACACAGTGCTTTGGATGAATTCTTGTAGCACACGTCGAATAAACATCAAGAAAACCAGACTATCTACCTCTCCAGCTGACTTCTGTCTGATAAAAGCTGACAGGCTGTGTCAAATAAGAGATAAAGTGCTTCCCATTGTACCCTCCCAGCATTGCACTGTGCTAATTCATGAGCTTAAGTCTCTAATATCTGTGTGTATGTATTTCTATGATAGTGTAATGCACTCCTCATTGTGTTCCATAATATATCTGCCATTTCCACACCGCAGCTGTTGTCACAATTTGTCACATGAGCAGATGCAGTCAGACTGAGTGAAGTTGTGTCTACAGCTGATCACGTTCAGTTTTTCTAATAGATTATTGTCTGAAATCAGAAATCCACTCCTACCTTTTCTTGTTTTCTCTGATATCAACGGATCAAAACACAGAGCACCTGCAGAACTAATGCGTGCAAAACAAAAAAAGGATACAACCAGAACAGACCCTGCAGATTGCCCACTTTCTTTTTATGTCTCTTGATTCCTGTCTGAATTTCCTCACACTTATTAGCAAACTTGTTCAGTCACGCTTTCTCCTGCTAAGAAATAATTCCAGGATGAGACATATTCCCTCCTTTAAAGTGCTGAGAAATTAATCCATGCCTTTGTGTCTTCACGCTTAGATTACTGTAATGCGCTGTATGCTTGCCTCAGCCAAGGAGCTGCAGCTCGCCTTTAGCTGGTTCAAAACACTGCAGCTCATCTTCTAACAAAGAGAAAGCACAGGGAGGACATTACTCCAATGTTGGCCTCACTCCATTACCGACAGGTGGAATTTCAAATTAAATATAAAATTTGAGTAATTATCTATCAAGTGTTACTACAGGGTGAAGAACCTGAGAACATTTCTGGATTGTTTGGGCTTGTGTCCAAGTACATGCAGCAACTTATGGGAGAACGTGACCACCTGTACTTTGGAGTAGTTTACCTCTTGTATGAAATCATCCAATTAAAACAAATAAAAATATCTAGACATATTTTATCACTTCACTTTTTATGTCTGATGTTTTTCCTGACTTTTTAATTTTTTTATTCCTGCATTACATCTAATTTGTTTTATTCCTTCCTCCCTTGCTTTGTGTGCAATGATTTCAATCGTGAAGCACCGTACAATTTGTTTTGAAAAGTACAATACATATAAATCTTTATTGCTTGCTTGCCTAAGACTGGAGCAAATAAGTCATATAAAAACTTCCTCTCCATATATAGGAGCCACAGCACATTGGATTCTGAGGTAGAGGAAACAAATAGCACACAGATGAGGTCTAGTATTGAAACTTTGCTCCTAGTGAAATTGATCTAATAACAAAACTCAGTCAAGAGTGTGCAGAGAGCCTCACCCATTTTATTCGACAAAAACATACAAAGATTAGACACTACTGTAAACTGTGTTTTTGCAATAAAGATAGGAAACGACATGACCGTTTTACTTGTGGTAATGTGCAGTAGCTTTGGTCATATTTTTTATTTGGCCAACACAGAAAAAATATGCAGCAGGAGGAAGATAAGTGAGAGAGCTGCTGCTGGGTTGGAAGGTAGAAAAAAAAGAGGAGAACTTGGCTCAATAACAGACCAAGACACTTGCTGGTTACGAGCCTTTCCATGTTTCATTGCCCCTTAAAGCCCCTGCAGTGACTCTCAGAGCTCCATATCTTTTGTGACAGAAAGGAAAGGTCAGAAGAGGTTGTTACATGGCGTACGTCAAAGTGGAGCGCAATAAGACATGATAAAGACCCAGCTGATGAAACCTCAAGACAGACTGCTAGCCTGGAGAGCAGACAATGTCCCAGACGAGACCGGATCACACTGAGCAACCAGGCTTGAAATCTTTCTCCAGTTACATTACAAAAGGTGAGCGTAAAGTGTCAAGGGGAGCACACAGTTGCTCTTTGCTTGATTAAAACCCTATGTGTCTTTATATATAAGATACAACTTTGACAGACATCTGTTCGTGAAGCAGAAAAGACAAGAGAAGGGAGAAATTTCAGCAAATGTCCAAAAATGGCCCTCCATCCAACTGACTGTAGGAACAGAGATGAATGGGCCAACAACGCATCAGACTTAAAAACTGTAGAGCGCTGTTTGTTTCTGATTAGCTCCTAAACTTAAACAAGTGGTTATTACCATAAACAACAATGATGATCCCTTCATCTTAACAATGTAATCATTTTAAACCAAACTGGGATCCTTCTTCCACGCGTTTTCAGTGTTCAGTGTTCAGTGAACCTAACCAAACAGTTATTTGTGACAGTATTGGACTGACAAATGCTGCCATCCTGTTGATAGTCACATCAGTTCAGAAAACACTTATATGACACGGACATACAGTGTTCTCTGTCGGTCATTTGAAACTTGTTGACTTGACTTGTTGAGTCAGAGGCAAGTATTTTCACTGGCCTTGTTAGCATCTACTCCAGAGCTACAAACAAAGGATGTGTTTATTTGTCAGCATGGACCCCTATCCAGATTCATAGTAAAATATAAGAAAAACATAACAAAGCACAATAATCAAGAGAGAACACATTGGAGCACAACCCACACCTACACAGGGAGGCTGACAACAGCATGCAGTCAGGAAGAAATGAGATTACTGTGTGTAGGAAAACCGTGCGGTGGGATTTTTCTCCGCGCCACGCCAAAAAATGAGAAAACTACATTTGTGTCCGGGGGTTGACAATCAGGGTGGAGACAGAGAGAGGCGGAGGAGAGAGAGACCACGAGATGTTAAGGGTGAGTATGATCAAGATGAGAGCAGGGGAGCTTTGATGGGGGAGGAGGGGAAGATGAAGGGAGCGCTGGCAGCTCGTTTTCTCTCTCTCAGACACTCTCTAAGGACAGACTCTGAGCTAATCTACTCCCTCTCTGCCTTTCATTTAATCACTGTCGCTGTTATTCTCTCCGTTTTACTCACATTCACAATTTCTTCCTTCAAGTCATACTCTTTTTGTGTGTGTGTCAAGTATGAACGATGCATCAGGTATACCTTCATGCATTCAATGGTGCTCTATTAGTGCTCGCAAATAATTATGACACTGTTCATTATTTCAGTTGGATAAATTTCAGCAATATGTTATTTGTATGCCAGAATAGCTGACAATCATACACCAGTTCACTCTCTTTCTCTCTCTCTCTCTCTCTCTCTCTCACACACACACACACACAAAGAAATATAGAGTCAATACTATGTGTAAACTGTAAAACACTTTTATATACCGTGGTAACTGGACTATACCTTTATTAATATCTCTCTACTAAACTTACTCAATTATTTGAAATTCCCATCTGCTTATTTTATCCATGAAAGACTTTCCTTATTCCTTATGAATGATCATGATATATAGCAATATCACGGTGGAAAATAATCATTTTGCAAGCCTCTTACCACAGACATGCACACACGGCAGCTGTTTCAACTCGTCCTGAGGTAGAATTAACATTCGACGAAGAGCATCTTTATTATTTCCCGGGAACCTCCTTAAACATGCAGCGATCACACACTCTGCCGCTTTAATCAATGGCGTGTGCAGGACGGTACTCGATCAATAGCGCATCACCATGTGCTCCTTGACATCCATTACTGCCCAGCCCGCTGGTCTGCATCATTTAGATGTACTGTATGTCCTGCAGGGCGGTGATATACAGCTGCAGGTCCACAGCATAAGAGGCTCAAGAGTAATGGTTAACTCGAGGAGCTAATAAATTTATATCCTACATGCATCAAGGTTAAATTACGGCCTGAGTGCAATTTATTCAATCTGAGAAATAAAGGTACATATAAAAGGTGTGTGTGTGTGTGTCAGATTGGACTCATCCTTCCTCACTTCAGTTTAAGTAGCTCTGACTGGCTGACAGCCCTTTAGGTTTGATTGCAGCCACACCATCACACAGGGGAGCGGAGGAGCGGGTGCATTGATAGAGAGGAGCTGGGGAGTGCTGCTGCATCAATAAGGCATTGAACAGGAGCCAGTAGTGGAGCTGGAACATAACAGACAGGACATAACAGACAACAGGCATGCACCAGGGAACAGGAGACTCAATAAAGTCCCATGGGACACAGATGATTTTTTTCTCTTTTTGGCCCTCTGGTCCATTTGTCCATCAGGGTGCATCTCTGCATAGGTGTATCCATCAGTGTTAAACCTACATTCAAATGGCAGCGGGAGGCGGCACCACCTCGCTCGAAGCTCTCAAACAAGAGCGGATAAAGTGGGGAGGATGGGGGAGAGCGAGGAAGGATGAGTGGAGCTTCTGTTTAAGAGACAAGGAGGACGGGGACAGAGAGAGGAATGAGTCAGATTCCCCTACAGCTGTCGGGGTGTGGACATTCCTGACTGATACAGTAGGATCAGCCGCGGCAGGGACGAGGCGTGGCATGGGTACTGTTTGATTAGCCAACCGGCCAAAGAATGCCACGGTCGGAAATAATGAGCAAGTCTCATGAATCAGCCTGTGTTTTTAGCATCGCTACAAGCGAACGGACGATGGAAAACTTGACAGTTTCATTGTGACTTAACACGTGAGTTTATTTGACTCAACTAAGTCGTGAGAGCAGCGGGGCTTTGGTCACACAGCAACTGGGGGGGGGGCGGGGGTTCAAAAGAGTGAACACTGCAACAAGATGAATCAGTGAGAGGGGACACGGCGATGTTGCATACGCGTTACAGAGGAGGACAAAAGGCACAGGAAAGGAGAGGAGCTCACTGTAAATGGCCTGGGACTGTCAAAACAAGAGATTAACATAATCTGCCTTTCAAATCAGATGGTGTTACAGGTGTTTACTGTGATTAAAAGCCCAAAGAGCTTTTCAATTGATTGCTCATTTAGTACTCCTGTAGGACAGGATGTGAATAAATGAATAACGCCGTACATGTTTTGTTGCCACTGTAAAAACACTTCACATAATCCAGTCTGGTCAGGTGTGAGATTTTGGCTGGCCTCTGTTTGAGACAGAACTACAAAGCAAGGCTAAAAATACATTTAAAAAGAAATCGCAGAGCCAACAACTCCAACCTATGAATTTTATGAATAAGTATTCATACACTGTAATCCTCCCTTGTGTCTGTGTGTGTTGCAGAGATTTTTGTGTGAGCATGCATGCACAGTATGTGTGTGCAGGCACGTCTGCGCATCATAAACATGTGCATAATATGTACATAGGTGTGGGTTTAGCTCGATATCTGTGTGCTGTAGAAACATGCTCTCCTCAGCGGCGTCGACAATGTGGTCTAATCCTCCTGGAGGCGTGTGTTTGGAGTGGGATGAGTCCAATTCTTCGGCATGACTTGAGACCATCTGCACACAACTCAACACAAAATGAGCAAAGGATGCTACTTAAGGGTTTTTTTTTTCATGTAGTAAAAGGTCTTTTCAATTAAAGCTGGTTGCTGGAGCTCGTGAAGGAGTGAGGGCGACTTAACATGTCATCCGTTACTGATGCGGCGCGTGCACTTCCTCGTATATGTGTGCGGCTTCCCTCCAGGAGGCCCGCCTGCTTTAGCTCGGTGCCATTCATCAAAAGCTCCGGGTCTCGCTGGGAGCAGTAATTGGAAATTTTAGAGTTCAGGCTATTTAGTGCTAATTAGCTGCATTACACAGCAGTGAGGTGACAAGTGACATCCAGGGCACTCGCAGAGACCCCTCCCCGCCACCCATTACCCACAAAGAGCATGAGGAGCGCAGATATCGAGACGCTTCCTCCAACAGGGGCGGCCGTCCCCGTTAGAACCGACTTAGAGCGCAAAGTTAAAAGGTTACGCAAGGCTGCCTGGAGTAATTAATCCCTCCAGCCTTTTCAACTCTGTCAAGCCCCTGTATCGTTTTCTGTGTCCTGAACTATGCTGTTGTCCAGAAATGGTTGAAGAATTAAAAGCTAAAAGTCATTTCAGCTCAACTGCATGAAGGGCAAAGCAGCACGCGTACACCGAGTTAAAATTAACTTCTGTGCTCGCCACCAAAAGGAAAGTGAAAAAGACAAGACACTGTCACAAAGACACCAAAGCTCTGAGTGTGTGTGTGTGTGTGTGTGT
>JBCAUF010000001.1:17328306-17338683 GCA_038406115.1 Haemulon aurolineatum | reverse complement strand
TTTTCATGGCTCCAGATTCTCGTGTGGATGGCGGATTTGCTCCTTTTCTCTGTTCAATGTAATTCAAAATAAATCTCTTGTAATATAAATATGCCTCATTGGGATCACTGGACTTTTACGATCTTTTAATGAACATTTTACTGACCAAACAGTTTATTAGAAAAGTAAGAAACAGATCAACAATGAAAATAATCATTAGTTGCAGTGCTAACTCAAGACAGCATTGTAGTCTAAACGTGAACACACAAACACGCAGGCAAATCCTGCAAAATGTTGATTTCTTGAATCTCTCTTATAAACAAAATCCTTTACCATAGTCGCTGGCACCGGCCACGTTCTCAATCTCCAGCGTCCACTCCCCGGTGGGGTTCTCATCCCAGGAGTGGGTGGTCATGAAAGCCCAGTCGTTAAAACCCTCTGACGAGTAGTCATGAGACCTGCAGGAGAACGACAAACATGAGTGTCAACAGTTTGTGTTTACCAACCTGTACGTTTTGTCCGTGTGTTTGTGTTTGTGTACCTGGGGTGGAGCAGCGTGGACTGCGTGCCGGCAGGACTAATGAGGTGGATCGCCAGGTTTCCCCTACGGTTGTAGGACAGGCTGAGCCGGGCCTGAACGTGCTCCAAGGAGGAGACGTGATTGTTTGTGCCGAAGCAGGCGTCCACGCTCTTGTTAATGGATAAATGGCTGCCGATGTTCCTGTCAAACAATACAAACAACAAAGTGGACGCATTAAGACAGCTGCGTGCGTTAGTTGTAGGTTTTGTGCTGCTGAAATCATTACTGGGCCGTCCTGAGCTTGGGATAGGCTACGCTCCAGATAACTGCGTGAGTGTGACACTTTGCTCTTGGCTAGTGTGCAAGCCTGTGAAGGGTGAAGAGTTTGTGGCCTTGAACAGGATTAATGTCTCGCAACCTGTAGCACCAGTGTCCTCTATAGAAGTAAAGCACCCACCTCTTTTTATTCCCCTTTTAAATCCGCTTAGGAGATTACATGCATCCACAATAATTCTGAGGAGGAGGAAGGCTCCGAGGTTTTAGTGACACTGAGGTGCCCAAATTATAGGTGAGATGTGGTGTGATCACTGAGCTGTTGCACTGTTTTAAGGCACGGTCCCTCCAGCCTCAGTCTGATGAATGTTTCATGATGCATTTAAGGACTGTGTAAACGCCTTTGACCTTTGCAGCGGCCTCATGTTGGAACAGTCTGAAAGGTTAATTTATAGCACTTTTCTAGATGCCAACAAGTCATGCATTGACTGTTCACATTATTATTATGATGTGAATTTGCAGCAACGCAGCACCTCAACACGATCGCGCTGTTGCAATATGTATTTTTTGTGGTGCTTCTAGGCAGAGCCTTGGGCAGGAAAATGAAAATTTAAACAAATGGCTGTGTAAGTTGATTTATCCTTTCCAGTTGACCACTGTGGCACAGGTGTCTGTGATTTAAGCCCTGGGAGAAGCAAAATTTGTGGCATCGTTGGCAGCATGGCATCTGTTTTTACAAGCATACGGAGAACAGACAGTGGGAGAGAGGTGCTATAATCCATAAAACAGCAATCTTGCTATTCAGTCACAGTGGAAAATCAGTGGGTGAATGACGGCAACTGATCCAAGGAGGAAAGACGACCGTGTTAGCCCCTTTTAATCTCAACATTTCTGCCGTAGCCACGTGTGTAAATCACCTCAGTGATAACGGTGAACACTATTGCTGAAAATTAAAAACATGCCTGTAAAATAACACAAGTGCCACCACAATACAAAACAAGCAAACAACAGTAGGATTTTCATCTTTTAGGAGCCTTCGCTTGAATTTGTTGTTTGTCCCCTGGCACAGAGCAGCTCCCAGCAGATGCTCCCGAATGCATCACACTCTCATACTTGCTACATATTGGGAATCATCTATTCGATATTTTTAAATTAAAATCTGTTAAGAGCAATAATCCTGGGAAAACACAAATGTGTATTTTCAACCAGTGTGTATAAAGCATTTCAGGACCACCCAAAAGATTCAGTATTCTGGGAGGCAGCCAAACCTTAGGAAGTGCCATCCATTTTGGTGGTGAGAGAGCTTGAGAAGAATCATGAATCATTTTTTGAGGAGCGACATCCAAGCCTTCTACTAATGCTGTACTCCGGTTTGCCGCAACACAACATTTTGCAGTCCTTGTGGACATTTGCATTAAGTTAGGTATTCGCACCGCTACATATCTGAAACAAAGCCTGCACCCTGCTTACAGGAGCTTTTCTGCAAAGACTTCATGCTTTAAGGCACAATACATTTTCCAAATGTAAACACACGGTTAGGCCACACCAGCACAATTCAAATAAATGACCTGTAGTCGCCGGCCACTCTGAAATCGATAAACAAATCTTTCTACACACAGAATACCACTAAACTCCAGAGTTACTCATTCATCGTCTAACCACTACACAAGCACACGGAAATTGCAAAAAGGCATTGCAATGTGTCTGTAGTAGTGAAGCTTTCCCTGGAAATTTGTCCTTACTGAGCACACTGTCGTGATCCTGATGCAATCACTGAATGTAACTGACAGTGAGAAAGACACTGAACACCTTCCTGCTGACTTATTCCAAGTCACTCTGGATAAGTGAGTCAGCTTAACACCTAAAATGTAAATCGAATAACCTGCCTTGACTGCTGCTCCCAGACGCTCGAACCATCTGCTCTGAGCATCTCATGGCTGCGGTAAAAGAGAGAGAAACCTCAAACCCGGCGAGAGAAGTGACAGGGACCGCATAATGAAGAGGCGATGTCGGGCTGTGTTTAGACGGAGGCGCAGGAAAAGGGAGGAAGAAAATGGCTGAGTCTAATATTGAGTCTTAACAGTGAAAGGGACGCATGAGCTGACAAATTACTATTTCGCTTTTAAAAGCTCCCTCTCAAGCTGAGCTGTGTGTCTGCACACACATGTGGGTTTACTTAGATCACTTTTGGGGGACATTACATTGACTTACATTCGTTTTCTGGAGACTTATCCTAAACGTAACCACTACTTGTCTAACCCCCACCCCTTAAATCAGCTTTTTCCCAATTGGGGACATTCCATTTCCCAGCTGGACAAGCTGTCCCCAATTAATCTGTTAGTCTGAAATGTGTCCCCGAAAGTAGGCTAAGTTACATACACACACACACAAACTGAGCATTTCAACAGACGCCCAGAGCCAAGCTGGAGATGAGGACATAACGTGTTGCTGCAGCAAAGCACGACAGCTCTGTCATATGAGAGTGTCACCTACACCTGCGTTCTGTTATGAACCGATCGCTCACTGCGTCTCAAGTGTCCAGGCTGAGCTCATCGTGCTCCTTCATCACAGGCTGAGTTTACGTCATTCCCTATAACCACATATTCATCCTGTTCTGCTGTTTCTTGTAACAGCATATTGGCTGCTGTTATTTGATCTGTATAAAGGATCTTTATGATCATATCTGTTTTGTGGATCCCTGATGACACCGCTCATGTTGGATTTGTTTTATCATACGTTTGTTTCATATTGTGTCGCTGCTGTCTTTGCCAGTGAGGCGCTTTCCTGGTTAAAGAGGTGCTTAAATATTTAACATATCCTGACTTTTAGTCCAAAGTGTCGAGATCTAAAAATGCCGAAATGTCCCATAATGTAACGCAATAACCTCTTTCATTAGACCCCCTGACATCATCAGCATTATCTTTTTCAAAGTTTAGAGAGCTTCCTCCAGAGCCACAGATGACTTTAGACAGTTGTTTTTACATATTGACTCCTCATGTACTGTGTATAACAATAAGTGGAGTGCCCTTATGAATAAAGTTATATAAATAATCACATGCCGCATGTTAGGGCTATTTCAAAATTCAAAATTCAGACAATATGCAAAAAAAAAAAGTAATTCAACCTATAATAATCTGTTCAAATTCAAAATGTGCACTTAAGCGCTACAGACAGTGACCTCCAGCAGGGGGCGCTCCTAAAACATACCGTCCATCTGACGAGCTGAATGCCCTGTCACTCTGTCAGTAAGATAGACTATGCGGAGAACAGACTAGCCGTGCTGAACAAATTGCAAAAAACTTTCAAAACATCAGTCTGTCACTCAAGTGAGGCAGCGGAGGCACCATTGAGCAAGAGAAATAACACTATTTCTACAGTGTAGTTTAGGATTAGACTACGTGTGCTGCATTGAAATCAATTTAAACAAATTACTTGTTAGCTCTAATTAGTTTTCAACAATTTTTTAAGTGACAGCTGTAATATGTGCAGACACTTGTAATCAGTGTCGTGAGATAAAGTCACTGAGCTGTGTTTGTGTGTGTGTGTGTGTGTGTGTGTGTGTGTGTGGTACTAACTTTGGCTCACAAACCATGGAGATCACACATTTCCGCTGTGGCCCCACACTGGTCCATGTCTTTGCCAGTGTTACAATTGCATTGGCGTCAAGTAGACCATATCCATATGAATGGCTAACTGCAGAGACCAGGAGAAAAAAGAGGAAACAGACAGATGAATGTCGGTCTGCTGAGCAGCATCCTCACTCTCGCGGCTCCAAATTCACAGACAAGCTACACAGTGTGCATCCCATTTTATGCTTTCACACAACCGCTCTGTCCAGTTCCTGGGCCTTGCATCTATAATGACAATTTGGTTAATGAGATGCAAAACATAATGAGCCTCAAAGGTGTCTGCAAAGTGCAGAGGAGAACTTGGAAGGAGTTGCTGTACCTTTTCGACCAACCCCATTGGTTCTCCAGTCGTTGGTGAGCAGGTGGGCAGGGTGAGAAGTTCGTACAACCAGATGTTGCATGTCCCTCCAGGTCAGGTTTTTACTGGAACAAGTGTGTATGGCAAGCACACGCAGCCACATGAAAGAGGAGACACACACACACACACACAGAGGCACACACATGGTGAGACTCCTAAAAAGCTGAGGCACTTGAACAGATCAAACAGACTCGCCTGACAATGCATCCTGCAGGTGAACAGCTGATTAAACACAGAATACAATGAAGTACTAGTCGCATACTTTCCTGAATTACAGTAAATCTTTAGTCAACATGTGTTTGAACTGGTTTGAACTCAATCTCTGCCCATTGGCAGACTGTGTCATAAAGTGAAAACCTTAAAGTTAAATGATTATCCTGCCATGCATGAGTGAATGAACTTCGTACAGGAGGTCACAGCTGGGTTTAACTTTAAAAGTCATGCCTACAATATCATCATTATAAATGCATAATATATATTCTAGTAACTTTACTCAATCACACTCATCTATTCCGCTCCCAATTGCAGTCCTTTTCTATCACTTCACTCTGTTTTGCCACAAGACTAATTACTCATTTTCTGGACTGTTCTGACGTTCATGTTTGTCCCTTCATTAGTGCAGCGTGACTGGATAAGAGTGATTAGTGCGTACATCAAATTGTGCCATTTTTGTAAATGCACTGCAAAAATCTGTCAGGCAGAAGGGTTAAAAAGTAATTCAGAAAATGGAATAATCAAGCAGAATTGATGCATAAGCATGCAGCACCGGCGGTGAAAGCCTGATTTAGTACAAGAGTGCTAAATTTATGATGGGGCTTCTAAAAGTTGTGTGCCAAAAAAAAAGAAACGAGTTACCTGTTGCTATTAAATGACCAATTTGCAGTTATGAAACTTCTAACCACATGCTAGAAACTGATAGCAGTGGGGCATTAATTCAAATTACTTTGGCATTCAGTGTATTTGAGTGTGTATGCAGGTTGTGGAAATGACCAATCTTTCTCTAGAATAATTGCTGCAGAGTCTAATCATGAGTTAGATTTGTAGAAATTATATTTAACATTTTTTCTATTCCATTGGATTAACTTCTTTCAATCAACAAACGTCAGGGACATGTCCAGATAGGGAAGGTTAGAATGAGGTTGTGCGGCTGGAGAGAATTGCAAAGACCGGCAAGCCTCAGAAAAAATGGTGATAAGCACTTACTTGGCCTCAAGGGCGAGGGCGATGATCCCAGCAGCCAACGGGGCGGAAGCAGAGGTGCCTGTGTGGGAGTCCGTGCATTTTGATTTGAGGTCTGTAGTCACCTAAGGAAGATGGACACAGTGGCGTTAAAATAGACAGCTCTCACAAAAACTGACAAAACATTCTTGAAACATTTAGACCTTGGGTAGGTACCATTAGAAAAGCTGGCAAGGGATCCTCACACAGCATCACAAATCCTAAACTTGTACCACAACTGAATTACTTTCAATAAATTAAACGATATTTGAACCTGATAATCTCCCTCACTTCCTCGCTCACTGTTTCATATGTATTTGCTGGAGGCACAAATCACCTAACAGTTAAAGAAGCCCGACCTAAAGAGCAAAAAAAATTCCTCAGCATGACTCCCTGAACCTGCAGGAGAATCAAAGCGGGGGAAACGCTGTAACTTATGCTCACCCTCTCTCAACAGCCGGCAGTGAGGTGTCTTTTAGAGAGGCTCTTTTTAAGATCGAACTGCTTCACTACAGATCTCCCCAGCGACCCACAGCGGAGGGCTGTGGTTGTGGTGGGCAGCTCCCAGGAGTGAATTTCTGTAGCCGCATGAATACGTAGCGAGGTGGTGCAGAACCCCCATGTTTGTACACAGCAAAACCCATCTCAAGAAGGATAAAGGTTACACAACTCTGGTGCGAAAAAGCGACTGGGGTCACCCACGGTGTAACCCCAGAGGAGCGGTCAAGCTATGTAACCGAATAAGACTTCAAAGACTTCATGTGCTGACCAACGCAGAGCCTCCAGAAACTCTTAACAGACCAAATAGAATAATAAATGCACTGGCAGAACTACCTCTAATGGCCCGATTAGACATTCAAAAGCATCTCATATTCCCTCTTACTTTAAATTGAAAGAGAGGGGATAATATAAGTGCAATAAAAAAAACACCCCAAACAGAAATTAAGATATCCGCTCCTGCGTAACCCCCGTGGTCCCAACCGCTCTCTTCTTCTACTCCATCTCTTCATTCCCGGTTTCATGAGTGACAGCACAATTAAATGAGTACAGCACTGAAGCATTAAGGGACCAGCCACATGTCACGGAGATGTCACAAGCTGTCCGTCCAGTTGGTCTGGCTGCTTGACGCTATGCCAGAGAAGGAAAGACTGTGTGTGTGTGTGCGATTTTGCGTCTGTGAGAAGAATATTAAGCAGCGACAGAGTGCCAGATGGAGTTTCAGTCGTTCACTATTCGTAATAATTTTAATGGCCCAAGACGGGATGAATGGAGAGGAAGAGGAGTGAGGGAGCGAAAGAAAGCATTGTGCAGCTGAGCTGTGGTTCAGACAACAGGTTCAGATATAAAGCTGCAGATTCGAATGCTACAAATGACGACGATCATTCAATTAACCACTTAGTCCCACTGAGATGAAATGAAATGAAAACTCATCATTAACAAATGCGATAATCAATTCATCATTGAAGATATTTTTCCAAAGCAAAATTTGCATAAAAATTCTGTGTCGGCAGCTTCTCAAATGTGAGTATCTCCTGGTTTTCTTAGTCAGCTGTGATAGTTCAGTTGCACCTTTGGGTTTTGAAATGATGGCTACACCATGTAAGACCTAAGATTTAAACATATAATATGTAATATTTTCACACTGCAATGTTTAAAAAATGACTACACATATAAATTTTTTCAGATAGTGTTCTCACATTATCTTCAGTGTTTCAGAATCAAAAAAATAATTGGGTAATTTAATCAATAATTAAGATACAGTAAATGCTACCTGCAGCCTTACAAAATGTGAATACATGTCATACGGAGTATGATCGAGTGGCGTTCTTTAAGAATTTGAAAACATATAAAATGCATCTAAAAAGATTAAATATTCTGGGTAGATTCTCATTATCTATAACAACCAGTTTGATATTTTATCACAAACACTGCTCATTACCTGTGGCAGTCACTTGGTATTTTTATCAGTATAATACTGCTTGATTCTGATTCTTATGATTGTTTATATGCAAATATAGTGGTGAAAAACCCCACAAACCAAACTCGAACATTTTCAGTTTACAATTGTATACAAGCAGAGAAAATCAGAATCATCCAATTCGAGAAGCTGAAGGCAGCTAATGTTTGGCTTCTTCTCTGATAAATGATTTTAGAGATTAAAGGCTCCCTGTGGAGTTTCTGACCTCTAGTAGCACTGTAGAGCAGTTTTTTTTTCTTATGAGTGGGTGCTTGCGTTGTTTATCTTGTGCACACATATAGGGAGACACGCGCATGTGGGTTAAGTGATGAACTGTGAATGGTCAAACACTATTTCACTGATCTACACAGCAATGCGCCAGCAAAGGCCGAGAAGATGAAGACTGAGAGGAAGGAAGTGGCTATAAACAATGCAGGTTTCAAAATGTTGGAAAAATCGGCTCTGCAAATGTTTTATGAGGAAGAAAATTAATTCAGCGTGTTTGCTAGAGCTCAAGGATACACTCCATGTGTTTTGGTGAGTTAACACTGAATGTAAACATAACTTTTGCTTGCTTACAAGAAAACTCTGCGGGGCACCGTTCATTAATCAAAACAGAATCAACCAATCGATTCAACCCCAATCATAAATATCACTGGGCTAAATCAGATGTGCTGCTTAAGGGAAAATAAGCACGAGGAGAGCGAGAGGCCGGACACCACAACTCACTATCTGTTTCTCGTTGAGGTTCCCCGAGCTGTAGGTGGTGGCGAGAGTGGAGGAGCAGGCCTCGCTGTACCAGGGGACGTTCCCGTTCTGGGTGGAGCTGCTGATGGACAGGGTGTAGATGCTGTTGGTGTAGCCATCGCAGTTGCAGCTGTCCTTCTCCCTCCCTCCGTTCCCAGAGGCCCACACAAAGATGGAGCCCAAGCCGCCGCGACCCTGGAGAAGGCACGGCGCATTCAGACAAATGGAAAATGGCAGCCACGGACCCTTTCATACATTCATTCATTCATTGGATCAAAATCTCATTCAATTTTTAATAGGAATCCCAATTATAGGCGAGCAAATTAATTCCAGGGCTCATTTGAAAAAAGGCCCATTAAAACGCAGCATACATCACAGAGGCCGGTGTGGTCACTCAGTAAATTATAAAGAGCTAAATATCGCACGACAGCAATGCAATACAAAAAGGCACTATATGACAACAGCTCATTGTGATAAATCATCCAACCTCTCAGCCTTTGAAGTGCAATAATTTTCATCTAAGAGCCGCTTTATTGTATTGAGTGGAACCGTCTCTCTCCGCATTGATCAAACCCAGCAATGCACCACCCACACCACCATCTGACAGCGCTGTCACTGTGGCAATTATCTTAGTAGTCAGTGTCAGCGGCTCCAATCAGCTTTATGGCACATGCCTCGAATCCTACTGCTCTATAACAAGAGTCAGTGTTAGCTGGATGGATGTGTTTATTCATGGAGTGCAGATGTGAGAGCCTGGGGTGTGATCTGTATGCTTATTAATCTGTTGACTTGTTCATTTTACATATCTGACGCTGTCCCATGCATTAAAACAAGTGCTGCAATCAGCAATGGGACTGGTTACACTGCAGTGAGGTTAATATTCAGATTGCTTTTGTTGTTAGATGCTGACAGGCTGGTTTTCAAAATAACCCCCATTAAAGGCTTTAACTTGTAGATGCATAAATGTGCGAATATAAAGTTAGTGTGTGTTTGGGAGCCTTTGATTTGGAGTCTTTCAAATCCCCAGTAATTGTGTGGTTGGCTTTTTTAAAAACAACCCTTATTTCCTCAAAAAAAAAAAACCCCACTTACATTAGAAGAGACCACATGCTGACCGACTCAAAGAGCTAAATGATAATAGATGGCTGTTTTAGAGGCATCCTTCAACTAACAATGAAAACACGATAAAAAACTTTTCATACTTCAATTCATTTTCCAAGATTTTCTTCCCTGGTGGATTGTTAGAGGACATTCCCTTCCATTCCTAATTGTCAGGGTCAAAAACTGCTTTGTTCTTCCCGCCTGTGTCCTCTCATGCTTGAACAGTTCAATTACTGACTGCAGAAAGGAAGCCATACACAGGCCGTAAATAATTTCTGTCTCACACAAACACTCACGTGCACACCCGCGTGCACATACACACACACACCTCAGTAACTCCACGCAGAAAGGCTTCTTTGGCGAGTCTGGCAGGTCCATCGACAGTTTTGCCATCATCCTCTGGGCCCCAGCTGGCGCTGTAGATGTCAATGTGTTGGGGATTCAGACTGAGAGATTGGGCCTCCACCATGTCAGTCACCTCACCGTCCAGCATTCGCACACCTGCACCAACGTACCAGACACACACACACACACACACACAAGACGACAGGACAGAAAGACTGAGAACACTGTTATGCAAAATTAAATGTTATTA